>VMDR010006336.1:0-46070 GCA_007922815.1 Macrotus californicus
GCCACTTTGCCATCCTTCATCTGAGGGGACTTCCAGGTGTGTCTAAGGAGCTGTTGGGCAGCACAAATCTAAAGACAGAAGAGAGCAGACTCCAAAGAGAAAAATAGAGGAAATAATTAGGTCCCAAGCAGAGATAAGCAACAAGTAAACCAAAAAAAGGCATGTGTGTGTTTGTGTTTGTGTGTTCTTTTCCTATTTACCCTGAGGAAGTTCATAAAGGCAATCTGTTGTTTTGGGTTATAGAGTCAAGTGTATCCATGAAGAATGTTTTTTCTAGTTCCTCCAAATTCAAGCAAGGACCAAGTTAGGACAAGCACTGCTTACCTTTTCAGGTTCCCTTTAATGTCTTAGAATGGGAAAGAGAACCCTGATAGGGAGAGCCTGGTAGTGATGGGTGGGGAAGGGCAAAAAGTGCCTTAAATTTCTAACTAGACACTACTACAATTTTCTTCCTGTTGTCACAGACACACACATAAATACACGGAAGTACAAAAGCACATTCTATAGCAGTGTGAAATACAATTATCTGCCAAATTTCAGGGTTACAAGATTCATATGGGAGAAGAAAAGGAATCTACTCAGGATTTACTCAGAAAAGTAATATCCAAAATATGTGTGACCAGTAGATACAACCCACCTTCCTGTTTGATAATTTTCAATAATTCATTGTATTTCTTGTATGTGCAGAAAGAAATTTAAGGAGTTACCCCTCCCCCAACACCCCCCCCCAAAATAGAAGAGTGAAGCAAATGAAAAAGAGAGTGAAGGGCAAATATGCCATTGCTGTCCAGACCTAGAAATGCAATTGTAATAAATACACAAGGTTTAAAATGCAGGTAAGTTCACTCCACATCCCATGTTCCACTTGTTGATTTTACTGGCCTCATCTTTCATTTCCAGTGCCATCCTCACCAGCATTTCTGACACCACAGGAAAATTAGGGTCATGGTACGAGAGCATTCTTGCCATTAAATCAAAGGTGGAATTTTCTTGCCCAACAATGACTTTGATATCTATACTATAAACTCACAAGGACTTAACTACAGTCAACAATTATTACGCTTTACAAACCGCTATGTTCTAGCCCTACAACGTGTATCAACATCTCAGAAAGAACACTGCCTATATAAGGATGAATTTAACAAAAAATATTCATGGCGTATTCAGCTGAGGAAAATGAAATAGAAACCCACAGAGTTTTTGCAAAAATAACAATTCATGAATAAAACATCTGCACAGTATATTGTCTCAGAAGGAATCAGTCATAATAAAGATTTCTATGACATAGGATAATATGCATGTATTTAAACTTTTCTTTTTGACAAATGACAGATCATCATCAAAACCCTTCCGCATTCATTGAAAAGATACTGCCAGTCTAAATGCTGACAACATCCTCTGCCTCTTTTATGTGCGGCGGGGACACCGCCCCATTCATGCTCAGAGTACAGTTTTACACACACAAAAAAAATACAATAAAATAAAAAAGGAAGAGTAAATCTGAAGAAAGAGCAAACTCTCCAGGGGGGGAAAAGTGGAGTTTGTATAAGCATGTCTCAAGTCCATTCACCATATTGCATATAAAGATTTATCTTAAAGATTTCCAAAAATAAGGCTATGGAATCATATTAACAGAAGGCCGCTCAATATATTATTTACATTCTGCTGACTTTCAAAAGAGAATTTGATTTCATGTACAATAAAAGACACATCAAATCACAGCTGATAAAGGAACAGTTTCGTGCAGTGGTTGTGAGCCCAGACTCTGGAGGTAGGATGGGTTCTGAACTCCGTATGTACCGGCTTTGTGACCTTGAGCAAGTTATTTCACATCCTTAATCCTCAATTTTCTTGCCTATAAAACTAAAATGCTAATGCATACCTCTCAGAGGATTGTATGAAATAACATAAAACAAACAAAGTGCTATGCTAGTGTTGAAATAGTAAGACCTCAGGAGATCCCAGATGTGTGGTGGAGTAGGAGGAAGCTACATTCACTTCCTCTCAGGACCAAATTAGAATTACAACTAAATTATAGAAAAATCATCCTGAATAACCAACTGGGCACTGGCTGGAGAGAAGCTGGATAATTAAGGACTTATAGAAGAAACCGCTTCACTACAACAAGACTGGTAGGAAGTGCGGATGCACAATGAGGCTGCCTGGGCTCCCACGGGTGGCATCTGGAGTTTCAGAGGGATGTATCAGTGGATGGGGGGATTTCCCCTGAGAACTATGGGGTCTAAACCCCGAGCTGGCCTCCCCAGGCTAGAGCACCAGAACAGGGAGAGGTACCCACATAAATCTGGCTGTGAAAAGCAGCAGGGTTTCTGTCCACCAGGGAGAGACAGCTAGAGACACAGAGAGTCTCTTAAAGAGCCAATGCACAAAATTCCATTTGCAGTCACTTACCCTGTGCTCTGGCAGAGGGAGGTCAGAGCAGACTAGAACTGCATGAGGAGAATCTGGGGTTGGTGGCTCTGGGTAGAGAACTGAAGGAACAGCCACCAAGATCTCTGTGCTGAGTCATTCCCCACACTGCAGGAGCCATCTTTCTCTGGCAGAGCACTCCACTCCATGAGGCATCAGCTGTGGGGAAGCAATAGCCCCACCTGTAGGAATCCCTCTTGCCCCACCCTGTGGAGCTTAAGCCTGCTGAGTACAGCTGGAGTCTCCTGCAGTGATTAAGCCTAACAGGCAGCCAGCAGGCAGAAGTGGATGTCTGCATTCTTTGAGACTTTAGCTGACCCTCCCCCAGGCCCAGTGCTGGTCAAAGTCAGCCTTGGTGCACCTTTTGGTCCTTTTTTCCACATGCACCCAGGCCCAGCAGAGGGAGCTACAAGCTGTGGACCACTGATAGCTCCAAACAGGTTGCCCAGCGCCAGTCACAGGCAGCATCTGACACAGGTTTGAACTAGTCTTTGCAGATTTACCTAATACACAGAAACAAATACAAAAAGGCAGCCAAAATGAGAAGACAAAGAAACAGACCCCGAATGAAAGAACAAGAGAATTTTCCAGGAGAGGTAAATGAAATGGAGGCAAGCAACTTATCAAATATATAATTCAAAGTAATGATTATAAGGATGTTCAACAGCACAAAAAAAGACATGAAATGATAAAAAAGGGCCAGTCAGAAATAAAGAATGCAATATCTGAAATAAATAATACACTGGATGGAATAAACAGTAGGTTAGATCCAGTAGAGGATTGAAATCAATGAGCTGGAAGACAAGTATAAGGTAAACAGGGGCAGTCTGGCTTCCTCACCCAGGTGTCTGGGCAACTGAGAAGCAGTTTCCCACAACCTTGAGAATGGGCCTGATAAGTAGTGTTCTCATAGCCTTGAGACTGGGTCCAATAAACTGTTCCCATAGCTTTGAGTGCACTCGCAAGTGTCGTATGAAGCTCTGTCACATAAGATCTGTTGGCACCCTGCCAGCTTTGTCTGTGCTCTAGTATTTAAGGGAATAAGGTGCCACGACAGGTGCCACACTGGGGGACAAGAGAGATGCCGAGTGCCACGCAGAGGGGACAGGTGACATGCAGAGACATAGAGAGACATGCAGAGGGACACGCAGATTGTGGCGTGCATGGCCCGCCCACCCTTGAATAAAGGCATGTCAGACATCCCAACAGCTCCATGAATTTTCTTCTCTCTTCCCAAATACCAAACACCTGTCCAGCCTTGAACGAGCACAACCCAAGGAAGAAAAAAAAACGCCCAAACAGAGAAAGAAAAAAAAATTTTTTCTTAATGAGGATAGTTTAAGGGACCTTTGGGGCAACATGAATTGTAACAACATCTGCATCATAGGGATACCACAAGGAGAAGAGACAAAGCAAGGACTCAAGAACCTATTTGAAGAAATAATGACTGAAAACTTCCCTAACCTGGTGGAGAAAAAAAGACACACAAGTCCAGGAAGTATACAGAGTCTCAAACAAGATGGACCCAAAGAGACCCCCTCTAAGACACACCATAATTAAAATGGCAAAGCTTAAAAACAAGGAATTTCAAAACCTGCAACAGAAAAGTAGTTAGTTACCCAAAAAGGAGCTCCCAAAAGATTGTCATATGATTTCTCAACAGAAACATTTCAGGCCAGAAGGGATTGGCTCGAAATATTCAAAGTGATGAAAAGCAAGGACCTACAAACGAGGCTACTTCACCCAGCAAGGTTATCATTTAATACTGAAGGAGAAATAAAGAGTTTCCCAGACAAGAAAAAGCTAAAGGAGTTTGTTAACACCAAACCAGTATCACAAGAAATGTTGAAGAACTTGCTTTAAGAAGAAGAAAAAGAAAAAAAAAAAACAGAGAAAATAGTTAAAAAATTAAAGAGCAATAAATACATATCTATCAATAATCACTTTAAATGCACATGGTTCAGGGGTGTCAAACTCATCTTCACCGGGGCCACATCAGCCTCATGGTTGCCTTCAAAGGGCCAAATGTAATTTTAGGACTGTATAAATGTAACTATTCCTTAACAGTTAAGCGAGAGCTCGGCACTGCCACTGTGTAGAAACAAGGTGCCGGGCCGGATAAAACCAGGTGGAGGGCCTGATTTGGCCCGCGGGCCTTGTGTTTGCCACCTGTGATTTAAATGTAACAACCAAAGCCATAAGGTAGCTGAATGGATAAGAAAACAAGATCCATAAAATGCTGTCTTCAAGAAAAAACACACTATTTTTTAAAAAAGAAATAGAGCTCAAGAAACTATAGGGCTGTTATTTTGTATCTAGTAGTAACAGTAAAAAAAAAAAAAAAATCTATGACTCTCCAAATTGCCAAGTTGTCCTTATTAACCACTTGAAAAAGAAAAAATAAATCCATATGCTTCACTAACAAATCTGTGCCTGCCGTACAGCTGTAAAATTGAAGCACCTCACCCCTTCTCTTCTGCAGGAAAAAGTCATTTCACTTTGATACAAAGGTTTCCTATAAGAGAACCTGTGAACATCGGAGAAAAAGTGGTTCGAGAATTAATTTTGCATTTGTTTCAAGGACCTAAGCAATTGAGGCACTAGAGTTTCATATCATGAGGTAAATAGCGATGACTTTGATTTGAAATATTTTAAGAGCAGGAACTACCAGCTGGCTACTTTAATCACCATTTCTATTTTTAAAGACTGCATCCTCTTGTGTCCCCAGACTGAATGAGCCACAAATTGTTTCCCCTGAGAATCAAGAAAAAAAAGTAATTTATTTGATATTGTACATATAATTGCTGAAGATTTTGACAGGAGATTAGTGAGCTTTCTTTTTGAGAGTAATTAGCCACCGCATTCACCTGCCTTGATTACAACGTGGAGGAAGATGCTTATCTTTCAATTGACTTTGACAGAAGAGCATGTGTACAGCTCATCTAAGAGCTAAATAAACTTATTTCGTGCAGTTAAAAGTCAAGACACCTAGAAGACAGTACTGTTTGATATTGTCGAGGATTGGAATTTGATCTACAAAGAATATGTTCTTACCCACTATCATCCTCAGAATGGCTTTCTATGACATAAATTCTTTAGAAGCATTAACAGCTTGTGATTGATGCTGAATTACAGTTGACCCTAAAATGGTTCTGCTTGTGGATTAGAGACTGACCACAGGTAGATTGTGACAGTCCTTCATTGCTCCTGAACATCTTACTGAAAGGGACCTGAGCTTGTCGCTCCTCATACAGGGCAGACTAGAGGGCTCGGTGAAGGCCGCTGAGAAGGTTGTGCGTTTTGAACGTGCACCTAGCACAACGGTCAATCTGTCATCAGGGAGAACCAAACGCCATCCTTCTCAAAACCAGTTTGGTAAAGGTCGAGGCCATACGAAAGAATCGGTAGTTCAGAGGCAAAAATATCAGTCCGAGCACTTGGAACTGGATTGTGACTGTTCACAGGATACCTTCAGGGAGTACAATAGTTACTTCTTTTTTGACTCTCAAATAACATCGCCACATTGATTTTTTACAAACAGGAGAGGTGTAATGAATACAAGATGTTTCTAGGCAGACGAACCACCCCTCACAGTGTGCTTCCGAATGGTCTGGTGTCAACCGAGATAAATTTCCATGGGCGTGCAACAGGACTGTTTCCAAGCCTTCCTTTTCCATAGTTTTCATCATTGATTCAGACAAAGAGTGTGTGTGCGTGTGTGCGTGTGTGTGAAACTTACGGGGTAGTGCAAAGCTAAGAGTACAGGTAATATAAAAGAAAAAAAAATATTCAAATGCTGACAAACAGATGAGATGAATGAGCCAAGACACAGCAGACTAAATTTAATTCCCCTTTCCTAAGTTCAAAATACTGACCGCACAAGTATAGGATTTGACTTAATAGAAATTTGTGTTTAAAAAGAAAAAGAAGATATAGGTGCTATAGTTGCCTTCAAAGCTATAAATATGAGTCAGAAGTGTCATCGCTGCCCCCCTCAAAAAGAACGAAAAACCTGAAACTACATTAAAAGAGAAAAGGGCCTGAAGCAAGAAAATGCACCAGTGCTTTCCTATTACGAACAGCTATGGCCACACCAGGAATTAATGACTTTAGTGTTGGGTACCACATTCTAGAAGGGCATTGACAAGCTGGAATGTATGTGGGGAAGGTGACAAGAACGTTAAGAAGTTTAAAAACCAAGAATGAGAAAGGACGGAAGGGAATTAAGATATTAGTCGGAAGGAAACCCTTTGGAAGAACAGGCCACTGCTGGTGTGTGCACATCCCTGTTGCATTTGACCCAAGAGCCATTAACAAGAGCTGAGGGCAGGAACGGGGAGGTACAACCGCCACCCACCCCACCCTGCCCCCCTACCCCCACACCACAACTCCGGAGCCTTTGGTCCAGGCCACAGCTGAATTATGGTATGTCCCAGGGCCCACCCACTTTTAGGGAAACATCAAAACCAAATCCACCAGGACGCCTGACCTTCGCTGCTTTCCTTGGCTACCTCCTAAGTGCAGGCTTCTGTTCTCCAATGTCACTTAAGTTCTTTGTTGCTGCTAACAAACCACCAGACCTTAGGGGCTAAAACTATCTTTCCTGTCTCACGACTGTGCAATTTGGGCTAAGCTTAGCTGGACAGTTTGTCTGCTGACCTTGCTCGTGGTCACTCAGGGGCTGCATTGAGCTGGCTGGGTTCAGCTAAGATAACGGGAGCTCTCTCTCTCTCCCCCTCCCTATCTCTCTGTACAGTGTTAGGGGTTCTCCCTCTTCACATGGCCTCTCCATGTAGTCTGTCCACAGGTAGCCAGACGTCTTTAATGGCATATAAAGGCTTGTAAGAGACTAAAAGCTTAGTCCTAGAATTGCCACCCCCTCACTACTGGCATGTTCTATTGATTAAAGCAAGTCACAGATTCAGACCAAATTCAAGGAAGAACACAAGGAGACATGGTTCCCTGGGGTCACTCATGGTACAGGCCACCACAGCTATCAACTCTCCAGCTGCTAAACTGATGTTCTCTGCTCCACCAGTAACCACTTATCCCACCTGCTGTGCCCTCAACAGTGGCCTCTAGAACCCTGGAGTTTACGGAATCCCCCATAGGTTCAGCCTCATTTCTGAACAGTGATTTTCCTTCCTCTCCTTACCTTACCTGATACCTGGCTACACAAGAGGATCCAGGTCTGCTACAGCTGTCTAGCTCTCACACCTGTGCACTTCAGGACCTGTACTGGGAGAGTCTGATCTTTCAAGGCTTCTTCTAGACCACTGCTCTGTTCCTCTCAGGTGCACACTGACTTTCCCCTCTCGTTTTTGTATCAATTCCCCTTATTCACTGAAGATTTAAGGACTCTTTTCAGTCTCTTCTTACCACAGATCCTTCTATCATCCTATCTGAGCCAATTCCAACACTGGCATCACAATTCCTTGACCTCTTTACCTTTGGTAACCATCCCTGGCACAGTTACCCACTCCACTATCACATCTGGGACCTCACCATCAGTAAAACCAAAGCATCTGATCCAATATCTCATTCTCTGCCCACAGTCTACTCTTATTCCAGGTTGCCAGCTCAAGTACCACCACAGTGTGTGTATATATAATGTATGTTACATTGTATGTGTGTCTGTCTGTCTGTCTGTCTGTCTCAGAGGCACTTTCAATCCACCGACTCCTTTATCCCTATCTGTAAGTCCACTCATGTAGTCGTTATCACCCTTAGCCAATAACTGTCTTTGATACACCATAAAATGTCTTGTCTTCTGTCCTTCCATCTCATCCTCTGCCTAACCTACCCATTTGCTTTTCAGTCCATGAATTCAAGTATCTGAGCTCTCTTGCAAAAAATTATAAAACCAGAGATTAGTTTACAATAAAGTTATAATCATCACTCTCAACTCACTAGCAATCCTACTTTCCTTCTCCAATTAACATGTTTTTTCTTCTCAGCAAACAACCATGTCATATATTACTCCATTTTCTTATTTCCTTCCTGTTATCTGCCACCTCTCACTTTTACCAGGTGGCCTTGTTTCATATTTCACAAAAAAACAAAAGGCAACCAAAGCCACAGACCTTCCCTCAACATCCAGCAAGTATACGGGCAAACCTACATGCAACTGCAATCATCTGTCTGCTCTCCTTCCAGTCACAGTGGAGGGAGTGTCCTTTCTTCTGTGAAAGCTCAGCCCCCACCCCCAACTTAGTAATATCAGAGGCTTCATCTATTTTCCTTTAACTCCACTGCCTCATCACTTCTTCCACCCTACTCTTTCCTTCCTGCCTAGACCCAAACATCTTAAAAACAAAGAAAACCTCTATAGATCTCCTCTCTCTCTCTCGCTGCTACCTTCTGTCTCCTACCCTTCGCAACCAAGCATCTAGGGCAAAAAAGTCTCTGTATCCTCACTTCCTGCTCATCTACCTCCCGACCTATCCTAATCTGGCTCCTGCCCTCACCATTTGGCTGAATCTGTTCTTGCTACAGTTACTGTTGTGCTTCATGTTTCCAACCCAGCAGGCCCTCAGTCTTGGCCTTCCATCAGCAGCAGCCTAGGACATAGGGAGCCAGGCCTTCTTCTTAAAATGCTCTCTCTGCTTAGCGTAAGGAAACCAGTTCTCTCTTGTTGCTTCCTACTGCCCTGGTTGTTCCTGCTGAGTCTCATTTGGTGGCTCCCTGTCCTTCTCCACCCAAACTACAAATGTATCCATCTCCCCAAGCAATGTCGCCCACCAGCATGGCTTCGAGGAACCATAAACGCCGATGACATCCGAATTACAACTACCACCTATATCTTTCCTTTAAGCTCCACATTTGCACATCCGACTGTCTTCCTGACATTTCTACTTAGATATATCTCACTGACATCTCACACTAAACATCTCCAAAACTCAAATCATCATCATCTCCCACTACATGTGCCTCTCCTTCAAGGTTTCCCATCTCCTAAAAGGCAACTTCTTCCAGTTGTTTAAATAAGATAGTTGGGAGTCATCCCAGATTTCTTGCTCCCCTTTACTCACCCATCAAAGCAACTGGTCTACCAAATACAGTTGACCCTTGAACAACAACAATTTCTACTGTGTGGGTCCACTCGTATGCAGGTTTTTTCAATGAATATATTGAAAAGATTTTTAGAGATGTGTCAGCATTTAAAAAGACTCACTGATGAACAATGTAACAGAAATATGTTTAAAATTAAAAATAATTTTGGTATGTCATAAATGCATAAAATATATGTAGATGCTAGTCTACCTTTTCATTTACTACCACAGAATATACACAGATTATAAAAAGTTGAAATTTATTAAGACTTACAAACACAGACCGTACATGGTGCCATTTGCAGTCAAGAGAAATGGAAACACGTGTAGAGATACCGTATTAAGTCACCACTGCATAAAGTTAACTGTAGTAATACATACTGTACTGCCGTAGTAATTTCCTAGCCACTTCTTGTTGCTACTGCAGTGAGCCCAAGTGCTGCAAGTGTCCTCCTGAAATGCCACGTGATGCTAATCATCACATGAGCAGTACATATCTGCAGTTCTCATGTATTTTTTATTGTTTTGTTCAATACGGTAAATCCTGCATGACATCATGGGACCCATACCAAGCGCCACTAGTGACGCTGAAACTGCTCCCAAGAAGCAGAGAAGAGTCACGACATTCTAAGAAAAAGCTGAAGTGCTTGATATGTCCTGTGAATTGAGATCTGCAGCTCTGGCTGCCCGCCATTTCAAAACAAATGAATCCAGCCCAAGGACCACTGTAAAAAAAGAAAAGAAATCCATGAAGCTTTCACTGCAGTTAGGCCAACAGGCATGAAAAACTTGCACTTTTTGCAAAATACCTTTTTTATCTCATTTTGAAAATGCAGCTTTTACGTGGATGCAAGATTGCCATAAGAAAGGCATAGCAATAAACTCTAATATGATTGGAGAAAAAGTGAAGTCATTACATGCCAACTTAAAGCAAAATAAATTGTGAAGGATCTAATGCTGGAGAATTAATGCCAGCAAAGGATGGTTTCATAATTTTACAAAGAGGCTTGGCTTTAAAAAAAATTTCCAGATAACAGGAGAAACAGTTTCTCCCAATCAATAGGCAACAGATGAGTTCCCAAGCATGATTAAGAAAATCATAGGAAAGAAAAGATATCTGCCTGAACAAGTTTTTACTGCAGATAAAAGTAACCTATTTTGGACAAAAAAAAAATGCCGCATCAGACATTTATTAGTAAGACAGAGAAGTGAGCACCTCAATTTCAGGCAGGAAGGGACAGGCAAACTCCACTGCTTTGTGCAAATGCGGCCAGGTTTATGATCAAAACTGCTCTTATCTATAAAGGTGCCAACCCCCAAACCTGGAAGGGAAAAGACAACACCAGCTGCCAGTCTTTTGGTTGTGCACCAGGAAGGCCTGGACAAGGAGGATGCTCTTTCTAGACTGGTTCCATCAACGCTTCGTCCCTGAAGTGAGGAATTACTGGGCTGCCTGGAAAGTTCGTTTGGTTTTTCTCCATAACATGGCTCTAGTAGTGCTTAATTGTCTTTAACTTCATTAGAAACAATTTGGTTAGATTGTATTGTGACAGCTGTCTTATCAGCATGCATTAAAAAACACTTACCAAAATTGGTAAATTGTTGTGTAGCCATTTTAATATTGAAGATGGAAGAAAATAAACATTTCCACATATCATGCTTTATTATTTCCAGAAAGGTAAAAACACAACTGAAACACACACACACACACACACACACACACACACACACACACGATGTGTGCAGTGTATGCAGAAGGTGCTGTGAATGACCGTTCATGTCAAAAGTGGTTTGCTAAGTTTTGTGCTGGAGATTTCTCGCTGGACGATGCTCTACGGTTGGGTAGACCAGCTGAAGTTGAGAGCAATTAAACTGAGATATTAATTGAGAACAATCAACATTATTCCACACAGGAGAGAGTGGACATACTCAAAATATCCAAATCAATAAACTTAGTGGTAAAAATGAAAAAATGTGCCTTTTATTTTATGGAAAAACCATATGGACTTTTTGGCCAACCCAATACCTTACCAGTAAAAGACTATTCTTGTGGACAGTGCCCCTGGCCACCCAGAACCCCATGAGTTCAACAGCAAAGGCATCGGAAAGGCCTCCTTGCCTCCAAACACAAGTCTCTAATTCAGCCTCTAGTTCAGGGGTCATAAGGACCTTGAAGGCTCATTAGACATGGTACTCTATGAAAAGGAGTGTAAATGCTATGGAAGAGAACCCCGGCAGAGACAACGATGTGCAAGTCTGGGAGAGTCACACCACTGAAGTTGCCAGTGTTGTTACAGATAAGGCCATAAAAGCCGAATTCCCACAGAAAAAAACTATATCCAGACGTTGTGCATGACTTCAAAGGATTTGCAACAGAGCCAACTGAGGCAATCATGAGAGAGAATGTGATTATGGCAATATAAGGTGGGGGAGGGGTGGAGGTGAAGGGTTTTAAGATATAGATCTTGGAGAAATTCAAGAGCTCAGAGACACCACACCAGAGGGATTAACAAGATGACTTGTTGGAGACCAGTGCTTTCAACCTCGTGCCAGGTGATAAGGAAGAAGACCTAACGGGAGCAGGGCCGGAAACAAACTGGCATTAGACAGCTTGGAAGAAGAGCTCCCAATATTCAAGATGGCTTTTGATTTCTTTTCAGACATGGACCCTTCCATGACACAAGCACTGAAACTAAAGCAAACAAAGGAAGAAGGATTGGTACAGTATAGAAATATTTTTACAGAAATAAAGAGGCAAAACAGTCACACAAATTATGATGTATTTCTGCAAAGCTACACCACGTGCCTGCCTCTTCTGCACCCCCCCCCACATCTTCTGCCTCATTACCCCTGGGACAGCAAGACCAGCCCTCCTCTGCCTCCACCTCCGCCTCCTCAGCCTACTCAACAGGTAGATGATGAGGGTGAAGACCTTTATGAGGATCCACTTCCACTTAATGAGTAGTAAATAATCACCACACCATACGGTTAATAAGCTTACCTGTTGTGTATGTGTGTGTCTTTTTGTGAAAATCTAGTGAGTGCATGGCAAAAACTCTGTGAGACTTTCTGTCGTTAGCATCATCGCCGCCTGAGTATTCACCGTGTAGAACATCATGTGCAAGACCTGGAGGGAAGTGGGCTGCCTGTACTTCTACAGGCACAAGGCGAGTGATGCTTAATGTAAAATTGAGAATGTGTTAGTTTTCTTTTTCGTACTTTTTTATACCTTTGCTTTCAGACAATTACATTACCGTATAGCATGTTTCTCTCTCTCTCTCTCTCTCTCTCTCTCTCTCTCTCTCTCACTCTCTCTTTCGTAATAGGAGAAACTGTGTATTAGCCGACCATCACAGGTCAGCAGTTTTTTAAAAAATGTAACAGTGTTTCCAGTAGGTACTATGAATAGGACTGTAATACTATATGCCATAAAAATTTTATAATGATTCATTCATTAGTACATGGGCTAAGCTATTGGGAAGCAATCATATCTACTACACGAGCCTACCATAAAACAATCCTGTTGCTGCTTCTTCGGTATCAATTCACGTGGGTACCGACAGAAGGTTCATCCTGTGAACAGATGAGGTATATTTACAGTACTGACAAATACACTGCAGTACTGTAAGTGTATTTCCTCTTCCTTATGACTTTCTTAACAACATTTCCTTTTACTTTATTTTATAAATACAGTATATAGCCTTGGCCAGCATGACTCAGTTGGTTAGGCATCATGCTGCAAAGTGAAAGTTCGCTGGTTCAATTCCCAGTCAGGGCACCTGCCTGGGTTGCGGGTCAGTCTCCAGTCGGGGCACAAATAAAGGTTTTGTTAAAAATATAGTATATAATAAATGTATAATAGCATACAACATATGTGTTAACTGTTTATATTACCCCTGAGGCTTCTGGTTGACAGTAGGCTATTAGTAGTTAAGTTTTGGAGGAGTGAAAAATTATACATGGATTTTCAACTGTATGGGGGTTGGCACCCTAACTCATGTTATATGAAGGTCAACTGTAGCCAACTTAATTGCTTCTCTCTGTCTCCAGGTAATTGCTTAGATATGCAATCTACTGAAAATTGTCAGTAACTACCTCAGTTCCCTTAGCGAAAGAACAATATTTTTAAGAAGGCCCTGTCATATTTTATAAATGTTTTATTTTATTAAAACATATAGCACCAAAAAAAAAAAGAAGGCCCTGCCAGGTCCTGCCCCTGCCTACCTCTCCAGCTGAGGCTCAAACCACTTACCTTCCCTCCTCACTCAGCTCCAGCCACCCTGTCCAACTTCTAGTTCTTTAAATATGCCAAGTTCTTTTCCTTCTGTAGGACTTCACACAAGTTGTCCCTCTGCCTTAGTTGCTCCTCAAACCCTCTCTCTCTGTCCCCCGCCCCATCCTTCAGGGCCCAGCTTACATGTCACTTTCTCAGGGAGGCCTTACTTACTGCCCAACCTAAATTTGGTTCTCCCTGTTATCTCATTCATAGCACCTGACACTACAGAAATTTGAAATGACATATTCATTAATGTATTCAAGAATTTAATATCAACCTTATCCACCAGTCCAAGGTCAGCAAAATTTTTTTCTGAAGATAGTCAGAAAATAAATATTTTAGGCTTTACAGGACACAGGGTTTCGGTGGCACCCATCATTTGCCATTGTTACACAAAAGCAGCCATAAGCAATATGTACAAAAATGATATGGCTGTGTTCTAATAAAACTCTATTAACAAGAACAGACAGTGGCTGGTTTTGAACTAAAGCCCTCATTTGCAGACCCCCGCTCTAGAGTGTCACTTCCAGGGAGGCAGGGACAAGACTGTTTTACGCTCACCACTGTGTCTCTGTTGCCCAGTAAGTGTCTAGCAAACAGTGGTCGCACGACAGGCACTGAATGGACACACCTGGAAGACTGTCACAATAAAATGTGTTCCACGTAGCTCTCAGATCAATGAGTACAAGTTATACGAGAGCAAATTCTAGTTAAATGTAAGGAAAAACTTCCTACGTGTTCTGCCAACTTCACAGAATTACCATATAGTTTAGCTAAAATAACAGATGTGAAAAGTGTTCTCTAAACTACAAACAAAATATATGTTGTTATCAGTAAGAATTCTAGCTGACCCAAAACATGGGTAGGTTACCCCCTGAGGCAGTGGGGTCCCCCTCAGGTACTTCATGAGAGCCTGAAGACCGGCACGCCATGCACCAAGACACACTTTTGCATTGCTAGGTCAGGCATTGGACCAGAAGACCTTCGAGATGCCTCCCAACTTGAAGTTTCTCCATCACTTGGGACCTTCCCATTATGAGCAATAATGTACTTACCAAGTCCCTACCTTGTAAAAAGAACATTATGTGCCATGACTTATTTAATTCTTGAAACAACCCTTCAAGTTTAAAAGGCATTATGCTTGTTTCCCAGACAGGATGCTGAGAGTCAGAGATGTTACGGTGAAGGGGTAGGTGCAGGCCAGGAGCCGGACAGGGACTGCACTCTTCCCGCTCACACCACCGCCGCCCCCGCCACACGGGACCTTCGCAGGCATCACACCCAGACCCCCAAATGTAGACGTGCAATTCCTAACATGTCCCAATACTGAGGACTGAAAGATTAGCCCCTCAAAGAGCAGTGTGTGCCACGTTCATTACAGAGGCTCTGATGGAACGATGAAGAAATGTGTGTCTTCCACAGTCATTTTTTAAAACAATTCTCCATTGAAATATGCTGAATAAATATAACAGCTTTGTATATAGAAAATAATTCATGTCCAAGAAACATTTTCACCTTTGTGAGAAAATCTATTATTTTTCAATCTACATTTCATAGAAGGGAAAATAGGTAATATTATAAATTATTACATCACATGATTTGGGTAACATTTGTTGGAGGAAGAAAATACCAGCTACAGCACAGAATATTCTTTTTCTGATTTTCAAAGAGAGTAGACTTTCCTCTTCCACATGCAAATGCTTATACAAAACTGGCAATTTTTATTTCAGAAGGAGGTCAAAAGCTAATCTGATGTTTAAGTCAGAGCAATGGGATTATAAATGCTCTTAATTATCTTCAAATTGGTCATCTATCTTTTCTACATTTTTACTGATATGTATTACTTGTATAATAAAATGGTCAAAACAATCTGATTAGGGTATGTGGTTCTTAATATTTTTTCAGTAATTTATTGACCAAATCCTTTTTAATTACTCCATCTATCTACTGCTCAGTTATTTGGCCTCATCTATTTGAACACAACTGAAAATTATGAAGGAAGCAAAACAAGCCTCTGAACAGCCCAAATAGATGTGATAAATCTAGTATTCAGGCACATTCATCACAGGAGGGCTTTCTGAGACCTTTTTTATTATTTCACAGCAAGTTCTAATAAACCTAGATAGTTGGCTGCCAAATCCTTGCAGAGCTGGGGAACCAACTACAAAGGGATATGTAGCGGTCCACACAATTATCCCCCCAATGTGTCACAGCCACTCAGTCTGGTGGGGCTGAGTCCCGCCTCCAGGGATATTCTCTGATAACCATGGTAATATCAGAATGTTCCCACATCCTATGCATAGTCATTGCTGCATCATATCCAAACCGATAATCACTCAGAATTCCTTGGGAATTGGTTCAGGAGCTGGTCCACTCAGCACAAAGCTCAGAGTTTCCACTAACAGTATGGGTAAAGATGCTCTTCTGATAGCAAACTGCGCACGATGCAGACCTAAAAATCCTGCGGTTATTTTTCACCACGATGCAGTGCAGCCCAAAGACAAACCTTACACATGGAGCCAGGTAAACTAAGTCAGTTCTCTGATCAAGCCACCCAAGACGCCAACTTAGCCTCAGAGATTTTCAGGTACTTGAGCCAACATAAAACCCCTGCCTTGTTTAATTAAGTCAGTCTGTACTGGATTCCGTGTTAGTCATAAAAACCTTGGTTCTCCCTGGAGAGTCACAATTTACAGCTACTGTCCCACTATTAACAGAGTTCCCTTTCACTTCCAAAGGTAATCTCGTTTGAATGGTCAATTATATTGGCATCCAAATCATAACCACCCAAATCATAACTCCTGTGGGTGAAAAGGAGGGTACTGGGCAGTTAGAAAAGACCAGAGCACTCACAGTGACACCTGAAAACATACATGAAGGACCCATGGACAAAGACAACGGGGGGGTGGGTATGGGTAGGGTGGAGGAGAGTGATGGGGGAATGATGGGGACAACTGTAATTGAACAACAATAAAAAGAGACAGAAGAAAAAAGAATGCACAGAAAATGTATTTTAAAAGCAGACATAAAATTCTGCAGCAGTCTGGGGTCATCTGATGCACCAGCAAACCGTCCCGTATGCACTGATAGCCCCAGAGACCGCCACACTGAAGCAGCATCTTCCCCAAATGCTCTCAAGATTTTCTTCAAACTATAACTAACACAACACAAAGGGGGTTTTCTGGCCCATTACATTTGAGAAAAGCTTCAGTTTATGATTCCCTTTGGAGACTTAAAATACGCATGAACACAATAAAAGCTCTGAGTGATCCTGAAAAAAAAATTATTTAATTTTGTTTACCCAGTATTTTCCCAATTTATTTTACCAGGGAACATTGTTTTTCTAAGATACCTATTAATATGCTGTGGGCAACTCTTCAGTTGACACCAATTTGGGAAAAGTTGTAGTCAGTAATTAATGACTTGGAGTGATTAAAAAATCAAATTATATTTAGTGTTTTGATTTACAGTGTTGAGAAGTATTTCATAAGTTCTAGGAAAATTTCCTTACAAAATGCTAAACTTTTTTGTTTTTCAATGACAGTTGTCCCAATCCCACCCCCCCACCCCGATGTTCTCCCCTGCCCCGTCCACTCCACCCCGCCACCTCCCACAGTCAATCCCTACCCTGTTGTCCTTGTCCTTGGGTCCTTTATACATGTTCCTTGATCTGACCCTTCTTTCCCCCACCATCCCCCTTCCCCGCTCCCTTCTGGTGACTGCCAGTTTGTTCTTTATTTTCCATGTCTCTGGCTCTATTTGGCTCATTTGTTTGTTTTGTTGATTAGGTTCCACTTATAGGTGAGATCATATAGTACTTTCACTGCCTGGCTTATTTCACTTAGCATAACGCTCTCCAGTTCCATCCATGCTGTTGCAAAGGGCAGAAGCTCCTTTCTGCTGCATAGTATTCCACTGTCTAAATAAATGTACTGCAGTTCTTTGATCCACTCATTTACTGATGGGCACTGAGGCAGTTTCCAGCCCTTGGCTACTGTAAATAACACTGCTATGATCATTGGGGTGCATAGGTTCTTTTGAATTGGTGATTCAGGATTCTTAGGGTATAAGCCCAGCAGTGGAATCAAAAGGCAGTTCCATTTTTAGTTTTCTGAGGAAATTCCATGCTGTTTTCCACAGTGGCTGCACCAGTCTGCATGCCCACCAACAGTGCACTAGGGTTCCCTTTTCTCCACATCCTCTCCAACACTTGTCTGTTGATTTGTTAATGATGGCCATTCTGACCAGTGTGAAGTGGTGTCTCATTGTGGTTTTAATTTAGATCTCTCTGATGGCTAGTGATGTCAAAATGCTCAACATTTTTAAGTGTGGAATAATTAAATGAAAAAATAAAACCACACCTCTCTTAGTGATTACTTAAGAATGGTGACTAACAGAATTTCTGTTGCATAACTAAAATAGCACCTTCTAAGGTGTGATGGCTTTTTGTAGGATACGGGTCCCATTATCCAGGAGAGGAAAAAAAAAGCTACGAAAACAAGCACATACACACATCAGCAATTAAGTCTAAGTAGAGCTCTACGCTGACCATAATATGTGTAACCTGATACTCTTTAGCACTTTAAAATGTGTTTTACTGCAGAGATCATCTCAACCTTAATGTCTTTAGAAGGGACCTGAGAAACGGCGCTCTGCACTAGATAAATTCTCAGCAAGCTTGGGGGGCTCTTTCATGCTGAAATGTAAACACCTGATCAGGACAAATGTGCCAGGGTATACACTGCACTGGCCCCAAGAGGGGTTCTCTGACTCTGAGCAGAATAAAACAAAAAGCGTCCGAGATGCACGAAAATAAATCCTGCTCACAACACGCAGACCGGCATCTTCATGACAACGCTTGCCTGCTGAATTCTTGTAATTCAGGAAGTCCTCGGAGCTTTCAGAAGCCACTCTAAAAAGACGTCTGACGGGAACCCCATGCTGGACGTGAGAAACTGAGGGAATGAAGAAGAAGAAAGAATGCAGGGCTTGAAGAGAGCATCAAACGCAAAAGTCTTGCAAGGAAGGAAACAAATGATCCTCACTGGATACTGAGTATAAGCAACTGGCCTAAGGGCTGCACCCACCTTGTGATGGTGAAAGAGAATTTCCCTTCAGTTCTGACAGGAGGAGGGGCACGTGCTGCAGGGGGATTCCTAGCAGCTGACAAAGGAAGACTTGGCATAAAATAAGGAAATGTTGTTGGGAGCGGGGGACTTAGAAACATCACCCCCACATGAGAGGCAATAACAAAGTGGCATTAGATTAGAGCTCTAGGTAGAAACGACCCTGACGGTTGACTGTGGTGAGTCCTGGACGACAGGGATCCCCGCTCTGGCTTTCTGTCAGTCCTCCCACCAGCCCTGGTGTTCACTTCTGGGGAGCTCTCAGGAGGCTAGAGTAAGGATTTAAGGGTGCAATGACATCTCGCTTAAACTTGGAATCATGTAAGTCTGGACTATGAGGGGAGAGGGTGGGGTCTAAGGTCCTTCGTGCCCAGGTGAATCACAATTTTAATTGCCTATATATTTGTTTAGGATGCACATGATACTATCTCTTGAAAAGAGAAAACATCACATTGCTTCATAGTTTGTGTAAATGTAAGACATTAGTTTAAAATGGTTTCTTTCTCTAAAGAAGACAGAAGAAATTACAAACACATGAGAAATTAAAGCATTAAGAAACTAAATTTCCAAATATCTGATAACTCCAAATTCACACAAACACACGCAAGGATAGGTATGTGTGTAGGTAGACACATAGATGGACAGATAGATAACCAAACACAAGGCAGGAAGCCAAAGCACAAAGGAGTAATCTGAAATAGTCACTAGTATCATGACCCTTTGTACTTATTTCAGCAGGACTTTCACATGCACTTAATTTGAGCCTCACACGACCCCTTAGACAGAGTAATATTCTTTCCTCTTAACAAAGTGGAAACCCATTCAATGAAGCTGAATGATTTGCTCACAGGCCTCACAGTGGATGGGAATGACGAGGCTGAGACTTGTATCTGATTATTCCTGACCAGCTGTCCCCTTCATCTTATTTTAAACAGAGTTAAGAGTTTGTGGGGGAAGGAACTAATGTCTGAACTTCCACTGAAAAAGACAACTTAACTGATGAGGAGGTTAGCTGGACCTCTCAACTGGAAACAAATAAACTAATTGGCATAATAATATTGCCTTGTATCTGTAGAGACACTTTCACATGCAATAGTTCAAAGTAATTTGCTTACATCATTTCCTTTGCCTTTAAATATCCCTATAAAATACATAGCACAGGTATACTTTCCCCCATTTTTGAGATGAAGAAATTTAGATACCTGGATATCAAATCACTTGCTCAGGGTCCTGGGAAAGGTTAGTGAAGGGGGTAGAGTTACTAGAACTTAGATCCAATGGTGGTCAGCCAATTCCATAGGACACTTTTACTAACCTAAGAACATCGGGGTTGCTACTTTTCTGTCTTCCACTCTCTCTTCCATTCACCATGCAGGACTTACTGTATACACAGCCCCATGCCAAACGCTCTGGGAAGGGCAAGTGAGTAAGACACTGAACCTTCTTTCTAGGAATTTACAGTTTAGGAGAGGACTGACACCTATGTGCACTCACAATACCAGGAAGAATGAAATGTGTCCCACTTTAGGTAGGAACAAATTCATCAGAAGGGGAAGATCGTCCATGAATAGAAGCATCAGGAGAGCTTTGGGATGGTTGTCACATGTCCCCGTTCGTCAGGAACACCCCGTTTACGACGGTTGTCCTTGGAGCAGCCTCTCCCTCCCTCAAAGTGTTCCAATTTGTATAATAAATTACAGGAGCAGCTTTTCAAGAAGGAAGTGAAGTTGTGGTTGAGATTTCATGGCTGGGGTATATTTTAATGGCTGAAGATTTGGGGAAAATATTAATAAAAAGAAAGGAACAACTAGAGCAACAATAAAAATTTTCAATTTTAATAAAAGGGGGAACAAGAAAGCCAAAGACAGAGGCAGGAGGGGAAAGCTCGGCCAGTCTGGTGTGACGGATAACCCACAGCGTTGGTGGCCATCGATGTTTCCTCCGCGTCACAGCTGACCCCTGAACAACAAGGACTTGAACGGAGCAGGTCCACTGACATGTGGATTTTTTTCAATAAATACACATAGTACTGTAAACGCATTTTCTCTTTCTTATGATTTTCTTAATGTCATTTTATTTCCTCTAGTTCACTTTACTGTAAGAATACAGTACATAATACACAAAATATGGATGTGTTAATCAACTGTTTATATTATCTGTAAGGCTTCTGGTCAACAGCAGGCTATGAGCAGTTAAGGTTTCAGAGAGTCAAAAGTTATACTCAGATCTCCAATGGCACGGGGTGGGGTGGTTCAGTGTCCCAAACCCCCGTGCTGTTCAAGGGTCCACTGTATGTGAATACTGCTCCACCCATGAGAGATGGAATCTCGCCCTGGCCAGGTGGCTCGGTTGGTTAGAACATTATCCCATACACCAAGTGACTGTGGGCTCCGTCCCTTGTCAGTGCACGTACTTAGGTTGTGGTCTCAATTCCCACTTGCAGCATGTACAGAGGCAACCAACTGATACCTCTCTCTCTCTCTCTCATCAATAAACAAAACCTCAGGTTAGGATTAAAAAGAGAGAGAGAGATGTGGAATCTCTGTCCTCTAATCTGGGCCGGCCCCCTAACCCGCCTTGACCACAGAGCACCAGAAAGCTCTAACGCGGAACCAGCTCCAGTCTAGCCTTCAAGAGGCTGAGCAGCTTCTGCATTTTGCTCTTGAAAAGAGCAACAGAGAAAGCTGAAGACAGAGGCAGGGACAAGAGGATGTCAAATCAGCCTGAGGCCGTCCCAGCCAACCCCACTGAGGTGCAGTTCATGAATGGAGAAGCAGGTAAGGCCATTTCAGCACCAGCAGACGCCATGTGGAGCAGGACAACTGTTTCCACTTGCCTGGGTTACAGAATTCTGGGACAGATACTAAATTGCCTCTGTGTTAGGCCATTAAATTCTAGGGTGGCTTGTTATAACTGCAATAAATACCTGGAACACTAAGTGAGAACATGAGAATTGAAGCTTTGCAAAGGTGTGGCTGGTGAGGTGGGTGTTCTCTATGGTGCTATCTGGCCTCAGTTTTAGGACAGCCTGTTGTCCCTCTGTCTCAGGGGTAGGCTTTCTCAGCAGCTCTGCCCCTCCTCCAGCCTGGGCCCGAGACCATTTCCTCTCCTCACCCACGCCTGCATCACCCAGAGAGACTTTCCCGGGTCACCTGCCCAGCTCTCAGTCTTTCTTAGGAGCCCCCAGTGAAGCCTGCAGAGAGAGCCTTCAACGGACTGCACACTCCCCCCTCACATCTGCCACGCACATGGGCTCTATTCTCTCCTGCCATCTCAGTTAGCCTTTAGGGACTCTTCAGCAACTTTAGCTGAATTCAGATTATCTGCTTCTACCGCAGACTGGCCTTCCTCCCTCCCAAGTTGCAGCAAATAAGCCCAAGGCCTGCATTCAGTCTCTCCTTGCAGGTGTCTGTTTGCCCTTGGACTTCAGGGTAGCTGTTGCCCTGCAACCTCAGCTCTGCAATGGGTTCAAGAAAAGTTAGGGTTCGGGCTATTATAATCCTTCTCGGATCAGGTTTCCACATGCCAGGCGGAAGCCAGAAGTGCAGAGCTGCTTTTTCCACTGCCACCCAGGAACCGTAGGAGGCCCAGAGGGGCATCCGGGCAGCCCCAGGGTGGTGGTGGCGGCGGGTGGTGAATAAGTGGGCCTGCCAACTCTTTGCTACTGTCTCGGTCAGTCAGCTGCATTTTTAAAAACCAAGTTTATCAAAGCTTGAGCAGAAAGGGATGTGTGACTGAAAACAGCTGGAAAACCGCTGACCCACAGCAGGATTTCTGATGCACCACGAGATCAGTCCCTTCCCCGGGCCTCCTCCCCTATCCTTGTTCCCCACAGCCTGAACCCCTTCGAAGGGGAGAACAGCTGGCACACCACACTCAAGAGGGCAAGTCTGAAACGCAGATACTTCATGGGGAAGTTGACTTAAGTTCACATGAAATGGAGCTAATAATAGAAAAAACTTCCCCTAAAAACAGGTCTTCATAAGGAGAACAGAGCACAACTGAGTCTGAAAAGAAGTAAAAATGGGCCCTGGGTTGGGGACAGGGAGATGATGTCAAAAGTGAGGGTTCAGGCACAACAAGCAAACTTCTGACTCCACAATCCGCCTGCAGCTGGCACAGAGGCACGCACGCATGCACGCACGTCTCCAGGAGAGGTAGGCGGTCCAGGGATCTGCCTCGCAGTTGCACGGCACAGGCAACCCTCGTGAGCACCGCAGGGGGCCCTGAGTGATGACAGGGTGTAAATACACACACTTTCTCCTCAACCAGCCAGCCTGGGAGCCAGAGACACGCCGCGGCTCACGCCTCCTCTGGCCCTGATGATCCAGACCTGCAACACTCAAGGATGAAATATGAAGGAAGGGAGGGAAATATGTTAAAGATGTGCACCATGAAAAATGGCCACTGGAAAGCCACTCAAAGTGAGAGCAGTAGAAAAGTGATTCTCCAGCAAGTACCTTCAGTTTCTAAGCATCACATGAATCATCTAAGGAAAAAATCTGCACAGCTGGAGAGGTAACGTCTAGAAAAAATGCTAATATTATTGAATGTTACTGCTATCACTTCAAGTGAGGTGACTAGGCCAGCAAGAGCATTAGCAATTTTCAAATCGGGCCTCGGGAAATATGTTAAAAAGGAGAATAAATGTAGAATTAAATTCTCTTTTAATCGTCAGAGATAATTACTAAAATAAAGGCAGGTGACTCATGATAAATTATATACAAATGAAAGAAAGTAAGGGCCCTAAAACATTAGCTCGTGCCATTGTTTTCTGCAGAAGAAATCTGGATCTTGAAATCCATGCCTGGAAAGGGTGAGTATTATGGGAACCACATGCCAACCTCCTGACAGGCCTCCTTTACTGTGACTTGAATATGTACATGAACCTCATCTTTGCAACTAAAACATGAACCCCGTTAGAGGTCAGTTCTTTCTTGTGACTACTTTTCTTTCACATTGTGTATAAAATGAGCAAGCAGAACTTAGTAACAGAAATACGTGAGAAACTAATAAATGTGGAAGGCAGTTTTCAACCTGAGTACAAAGCATGATATTACACTGTGCTCTTCATAATGTTGTGTGGGGAAAGTTCTGACTTAAGAAATCATTAATCTTGCTGCATTTCACAGTATCACTCATGAAATGTTGCTCCTTCGATGGCTCTGCTAGTTTAAGCTTGCACATAACATTTAATGTCTAAAAATATTTAAACATCACTAGTGCTAAAGAAATTATCAACTTAATTCCTTTAACATTGTGAGGAAGTGCTAACCTAAGAGCAGATGGTTAAAGCACATTTGAGCCACTTCAGTGGGTTAAATGTGAGACAGTCCAGTTTTCTTTCCCTGACAACTTTATTAAAGTACAGGTGACATGCAATAAACTACATATATTTAAAATATACAGTTCAGTAAGTGTTGACTTCTGTATACATCCAAGAAATCATGCTACCATCATGGTAATAAACAGATCCATGACCCCACAACTTCCCTCCTGACTTTCTGTTAGCCCCTTCCTCCCCCCACACCCTGTCTTTTATTCCTCCCCTGTCCTGTCTCTAGACAGGGATCTCTTGGCATTTCTTCAAGTTTCACATAAAGGAGATCTTACAGTGTGCACTCTTTTGGGAGGGTCGGAGGTGTTGGGCTTCTTTTACTCAACATAATTAGTTTTAAGTTTCATCCATGCTGTAGCATGTATCAGCAGTGCATCCTTTTTTTTTTCTTTTTTGCTTAATAGTGCTTGTTTATGGACATACCACAGTTTACGTATCCATTACCTGGTGACAGACATTTCGGTTGCTTGCAGTCTTGATTTAACAAGTAAAGCTGATATGAACATTCACGTACAAGTCTTCAAATGTACACATGTTTTTATCTCTCTTGCACAAGCACCTGGGAGTGAAATGGCTTAATGGTTTGGCAGGTAAAATTTTAACTTTTTAAGAAACTGCCAAACCGTTTTCTTCAGTGGCTGTGCCATTTGACATTCCCGTCAGCAGTGTACAGAGTTCCGATTCTTCCACCTCCTTTCCGACACCGTCTGACATGGTCCATCTTTTTAACTTGAACAATGCTGGTAGGTGTGTACAGATACCTCACTGGGGGTTTAATTTGCATTTCTTCAGTGACGAATTATGTTGACCACCTTTTCATGTAATTAATTGCCATCCATGTATCTTCTTTGCTTCAGTGTCTCTTTAAATCTTTTGCCCACTAAAAAAAAAGGTTTTCTGTTTACCTGTTATTGAGTGTTGCACATTCTCTGTATGTTCTGAACAGCAGGTCAGATGTGGGCCTTACCAACACTTCCTCCCAGTCTGTGGCTTGTCTCTTCATTTATTAACAACGTCTTTCACGAGGCAGACATTTTTAATTTTGATAAAGTCTAATTTATCAATTTGTCTTTGAATTGTGATTCTGGTAATGCATCTGAGAAATTTTTGCTTTACCCAAGGTCAAAAAAGGATTTCTCCTCTGTTTTTGTTACAGAAGTACTATTTTAGGTTTTACTTTTTGATCTATGACACACTTTGAGATTTTTAAAAAATATGGTATGAGGTGTGGATTGAAGCACATATTTTACATATGAACATTCGATTGTTTCAGCACCATTTGTTGAAAACTATCCTTCTCCACTAAAATGCCTTCACATCTTCATAGGAAAGAAGCTGTTTGTGCATGTGTGGATCTAGTTCTGGATTTCCCATTCTGTCCCATTGATTTGTTCATCTATCCTGACACCAATACCACCACACTGCCTTGATTCCTACAGCTTTATAATTAATGCTTCAATCAGCTACCTGGTCATCCAACTTCATTTTTTTTTATCTTTTTCCAGTTGTTTTGGCCAGTATTCTAAGTCCTTTGCATTTCCATAGGAATTTTAGAATCAATCTGTCAATTTCTACAAAATATGCCTGCTGGGATTTTGATTGAGATTGTACAAAATCCACAGGTCGGCTGGGGAGACATAATCTAAGGCGGGAATCAGAACTTCCACTCTCACACTCTCCTCCCTCCCTGACGGCCTCGCACCAGCGGAGGACCATGGACTAGAGGGCGGAAGTCTGAGACCAGACTAAAAGGTGAGATGTCTCCTGCCCGTAGGTCTCTATGGGGACTCCAGGCTAGTTCCCTCCATCACCTTTTCTTTCCTGTATCTGTTCCCTTTCTGTGGCATTTCCTATTTTTTCCCCCCACCCCTTCTTCTCCTGAATATTACAGATTAGCTCCCCTGCTTCCCGTTAACACCAGCACCTTCCAGCCAGGGTTGGAAACCAAAGTTTAAGAGCCTATTCTCACCTCTCAGGTCAGGGATGCAAGCGAAAAGCCCTTTTGGGAGAACACACATTTAGCCATCTTTGGGTCCTACCTGAGCAAGTCATCAAAAATAACAATATTTTCCTCCCATCTCTCCTCACCCTCCCTGTCTACACTTTCCACAACTCTAGAGAAAGATAAAACACAGACAAAGGATTAAAACCACGAGGGCCCAAAGGAATGAGGATTCCTGTGTATTTCCGAGAAGGACTCTGCCTCAAAGGAGTTCTGGCTGGGGCCACACGGGGAACAGCAAGGGGTAGGACAGACCTGCAGCCACACAAAGGGGGTGGGGGGTGGACAACAAGACTACGGGGAAGAAAGGAGAGAGTACTGAGCAATGCAAGGGAAGTGATGAAGAAGGGGGAGAAAACCCTGGCAGAGGCAGCGTATCTGAAGAAGGACTTTCTGGTACACTGTTATTATGGCTATTCACAGGACCTCGCTGTCAGTTCAGGGCTGCCCTGCAGTAAAATAACTGTTAAAAAAATTACCACCCTGCCTGGCGTGGCTCAGTGGATTCAGTGCTGGCCTGCGAACCAAAGGGTTGCAGGCTGGATTCCCAGTCAGGGCACACGCCTGGGTTGCAGGCCAGGTCCCCAGTTAGGGGTGCGGGAGAGGCAACCACACATCGATGTTTCTCTCCCCCTTTCTTCCTCTCTTCTCCTCTGTCCAAAGATAAATAAATAAAATACTTTTTAAAAATTACCATCTTATTTATCTTGCGTTCTAAGTGCAGACTTTAACTTATAAACTGTAGAGAGGAGAGGTGTTATGACCCTGACCATTACCTGAAATTTTTAAAATCTCTGTATCTTAGAACTTACAAAGATCAGAAATACAAATGGCTACTCTTCTACATTTACTTTTACTTAATTTCTGGTAAAATCAAAGGAAGAAAATGATTGGTATATATGTGTTTTAATCAAAAGATCTTTACAATAACATGGTTGTCATAATTATTCCCAGTCAGTGGTTCTCCCACCAACAGTATCCATAAACTTATTCCAACTTGAAGAAATTATGACTGCCATTTTCTCTGATTTTGTCCCAAGGACACTTCCAAAAGATGTGGTTGAGAGCCTATGCCAATTTCTGAAAGAACCCCTCTCTACCTGACTAGTAGAAAGCACAAAATCCCCTCTCTAAGAATAAGCCAAGGGAACAATCACACAGCCTGTGGAAAAAAATTCTTCAAAACGCAAAACGTTATTATTCGAAACTAAGAAAATGGGGAATTTTAAATTTCATATTCACTGATTTATCATTATTTCCTCTTTTAAGCAAGTTTACACTTTAGCCTTCTCTTACCATAGAAATATCAGATACAATAAATAAATGTACATTATAAAGGCAATCCTAGCACTTTCAAATGTTCATTACCTTTAGTATCACTTCATAGACTTGAATCTCTAAGGCTAGACCATCACGGGTGTGCTTCTCCCCTGGTTTTTAACTTGTAACTTCCACACCTGCCACCAGGTGGTGTCTCCGGTCACAATGATAAGGGTTAGTCAGCTAGGTTCATACCTCCAGGTATGGACAAATGAAAGAATACATAATGTAGAATACATAGGTCTGCAGAGTCTATTAAAACTAATGAATAAATAAATAAATAATTTACATTGCAAGCATAAATTATTAAGTAGTTCCTCATTATCATGTATAACAAGTGCTTTCTCAGCACTCTAATCTGAATTTCTCAAAACAGCCGTAACTAGCCAGTGCCGTTCTTTTCCCTTGTTGTGGCTGTTCGTTCTTTCTTTCTTTTTTCTTTTCGGCTGGAACAGTGCATAGTCACAGAGCTCCTTCAGCAAAATGAATCTCTCTGGTCTATTTTCCCAATTAGGAGGTTTACTTCACACTTGTCTAAATCCCTAAACACCGCCTCTAATGCAACTTCATTTTCATTGAATTACTTAAGATTATTTATTGAATACCTTAGATGCTTTCTGCCAATTATGCTTTTTGTGAAGAGGACAGTGTCTTTTTAAAAAGTTCCTGCTTAAAAATATTAAAAGATACAAAGGAGAAAATAAAAAACATCCCTAAACTCACCACCACCCAAAGATATCACCATCAAAAGGTGGTACAGGTTTTTTTCCATAGTTCTCTTTATTATCCTTTTCCTTCTGTTTGGATTGTTTTCCGTCAGATTTCTACTTCAGTACTTGTGATATTTCTCAGGGCTCCATTGCTGTTGACTCCTCTACAAAGGTTTCCTGCATGGGGTTAATAACTGTATGTCCCTCAAAGGCTTATTATGAAGATTAAATGAGTTAAAATAGGTAGGACTTTAGCCCTGGCTGGTGTGGCTCAGTGGACTGAGCACCTGCATGTGAACTAAAGGATCGCCAGTTCAATTCCCAGTCAGAGCACATGCCTGAGTTGTGGGCCAGGTCCCCAGGGCAAGGCGTCCAAGAGACAACCACACATTGATGTTTCTCTCCCTCTCTGTCTTGCTGCCTTCCCCTCTCTCTGAAAATAAATAAATAAATAAAATCTTTTTAAAAAAAATATGTAGGCCTTTAGAACAATGCCCAGCCCTAGTAAGTAAGTGCTCAGCACATGCCAGCTCTTGTCATTATTTCTATACAGGTTGGCTCTCACATTTTCGACTCTGTGCAATTTTTCCTCTTCTCCCTTTTTCTGATGACCTTCTTAGCTGGCTACAGTCTCACACATGCAACATTCCCTCAAGTGTTATTGAAAGCAGCGAAACACATTTTCTTAGATCATTTCATATATCACGATCAATCTGTTACAAAAAACAATTCCTCTGAACACTTAGGAAAATGCTGATCCCTTTCTTTAAAATAACAGAATCTCTGAATAGAATCCACAAGAGAGTCTTATTTTCCAGTAAAATAATCTCTTGAGTTGAACTGCTTTCTGGCAGAATTTGTTGTGGATTCCAAATCTTTCATAGACACACATCCCTACTGGACTGAAGAGAAAATAGCCTGGAGCTGGGGAGGAGAAGGAGGAGGACAGTGCTTTATCAGTAACGACATCCAGCAGCCCGTGGGGACAGTAAAGGAACCAGAATGAGCATCTCTGGACCTCCCATGTGGATCCTGTTCCTTGGAAATGACCCATTTTCCAAAACCTCTGTCTGATGTGGCAGCCACACCATGAGCAACCTGAAGAGCTTTCCCATCACCAAGCCTGGTGCTTTGCTTGTGGTAGTTGACTGTGCAGGAAGCAAAGGTCAAGGGTACCCTAGATAGCTGTTGAGTTACAAATGCTGGAACTACCAATCCATCTATGCATTCATTCCATAAATAGTATTGAGTAATAGTTGCCGAGCACTGTGCCGAATGCTAGGGATACGATGTGGTACAGCACCAGACACCATCCTGTCCTCTGGCACTCAAAGTCTAATATGAGAGATAAATACCAAGTAAATAATCATTAAAATGACTGTACAATCAGAATCACAGACTGCCGTAACAGCACAGATGTCCAATGACCCTTCAGGAAGTAACAATGGAGCCACGGTCTGAAGGATGATTAGGAATGAAGAAGCTGCTCAGGCAGTGGAGCTAGTTCAAGGCCAGTACAAAGACCCAAGGCTGGTGGTGCCCATGAGGTCTGTGTGGCTGCAACAGAGAAGCCATCATGGACACAGAGCTAGAAGGCAGGAAAGGTCTGTGTTCTGGATGTCTGCCTTGATCTAAAAACAGTCTAAACCCCTCAAACAGTTAGGCAGAGATCACATGGCAGACCTGCCCCTTAAAGGGACCATGGAAGTCTAGTGAGGAGAAGGAACTGGAAGAGGGCAAGATGGATGTAGGGAGACACACAGAGCAACTTAAATCTCAATATGCCATGATGACATGTTCACCAGCCACCCTTTACCCTGCCCTGACTTTCAAACACTGCATCACTCAGGTCACTGGGTCATTTTCTGGCCCTGAGGAAAAGGGCTTCTAGGACATCCTTCAATCCAGATCATCTGAGGCAGTACCAACAAAAACTCCCATCACTTTCTGCTGCAGGGACTGTATCCTTCGCTGGTTTCTCCTGTTGATGCTGATTTCCCCTATTTCTGCATCCTTTTAGCTGTTCCACTAGGAATTTGGGGAGTCCTCGGGGCTCTGCTGCCACCAACCTCCAAACCCAGTGGCTTCAAATATTGCCTTCTGAACACTGAACATTCAAATCAATGAACCACATCTGAACAGAAGAACCACGTTCAAACAGATGTATTTTTAGTAACCTCTTCACAAGCATGTTATGGATAGTTGTAATTATATCAGCAGTTTTCAGCATCCATATAAGTAGAAATTGTTGTGAAAAGATTGCTAAAAAAGGAAACATCTCCCATACCCCTATTATCTACTATAATGCAGAATACAGCTTAGTGAGGCAAATAGGCAATTATGAGTAATTTTAAGAACTTTCTATTCAGTAATTTCCACTGCGGGGATATTTTTTACTAATAAGATTAAATGTTCCAGCTCCTTCTCTGTCCCTTTTCTCCACACCATGACTTCAACGTGAGGAGGGACACATCCCTGAGCAGAGAGCAAGGAGTGCTCTGAATGACCCCGCGGTGCCTGTTCACTGCAGTCCTAGTGAGCACGCGTGTTCACTTCACAGGACCAGTACTTCACAGGTGAATTTTTAAATCAGTCAATGCCACTTGTGGAAAACAGTGGTCAGAGAGTTTCTCAGTATTTTTACACTTGCCATCTATTGCAGGACCTGTGATATAGCACCACAGTCCTCACCACTGGGAAACATAATGAGATTCGCTGGTATTCTCATTTTGTTAACATGGAATCTTGGGCTCGCATGTTTACTAGGTTTACATACAATTTAATCAAGGTCAGAAAACAAACCTTGGGCAAAGCTGAAAGTAAAGCTGGTATACTTTGATTACCAAGTCAAAATTCTGGCAACCACATAACATTGCTTTGACTTTTTCCATCTACTTTTAGAACAAAAGTCCCCTGAAAGCAGTAACTGACATATGCCAGTCATACTCACTGAAACTCTGACTGCATTGCTGGCAATTTCTAGCAACCATGTTTTCATTTTTGTGTTTTTCTGTACTTTTGGATTTTAAAACATTCAAGTTCTTCAAATGTGAATTGCTTTCATGCTTTTCTTGTCTCCAATAACAATAATATAGAAAAAATCTAAATCCGTCTAGAATCTGACTATAAACTTTCCTTGAGACATCAGAAAATAGTATTGTTGTAGACAAGTAAAAGTTGTCATGAATAACAACGTGCACAAGGGTGCCAACCTTAAGGCGACCTATACACACGCCCCCCACCCCCTGCCCAGCACACGCTGAGAAACTCCCATGACTCCGTGGCACCATAACTGGAGCAATATGGTTCCTACAGAAAAAAAACAAAACTAGCCATTTATCCTATTTTTTATACTCAAATGGCAAAAAGTTTCCAATTTGGACCTGTATTTTAAAAGTATTCTTTTCTCTTGGATTCATAAATATCTGTTCAGCTATTTCCCACATCCCCTTAGTAATAAATAATAAAATGAGGCAGTCAGGTCTCCATTTTCACCAAACCTTCTGAAAGCAGGAGATAAAATTAAAAATTAAAATTACATCTACCTATGAAAAGTGATTGGTGCTAGACTGAGTGTATTTATTAAATTTTTAACAGCCCCTCCCCATCAAGAATTTCTATTTAACCAGAAGCAGTCTTTCCCCTCAGCCCAAGATGCATAAGGGTGATAGGGTTAGACATGGTTCCCCGTTTAGAATGTCAACTCTAAAAACCTCAGAGCTTTGACAGAGGAGAAATGTGGACAACTACAAAAGTTCTAGCATTCAGGAACCTAATTACTAAAAAGTTTCCTTCTGCTCTTTTTTTTCCATCAATGGCCTTGTTAGCTCTGTTTTCTTGAGCCCAGAGATGGAGGTGACAGAGGTAATATCTTAGTTTTCTTTATATACCTCTAATTATCCGTCCCACACTAGGTAAAATAATTAATAAATACTTGCCTAATAAAGATCCATTGAGGGAATGAATGACTCCAGAGAAAAAACGTCACAACACGAGCATGTGCCTGTTTCCCCTACAGAGGCCCTGGGACCAGCCGTGACCTCAGAAGTGGCTGGCCCACTCTCCTCTTTGTTCCCCACCATGCACCTTCCACCCCTTCTAGAAGGCTGCCCACAGCCTTCCCAGGGGAAACCGAAGTCCTAAACGTTGTCGCAGCTTCACCCTCCACCCTGTTAGTTCAACACTGGACGTTCCCATTGGAAACCTCTCAACTTTTATGAGGTTAAACTACAGAAAATCTTTTGCTGCATCTTCTCTTTCATTTACTGACTTCTTTATTTCATCACGCAAACACAGTCACACCGTGAGGGCATGGCTAGCCTTCTCACTGGACACTACCTCCCTCCAGTAAGCTTATTCATTCTCAAAACTTCCATGATAATTTCCTAGACATGATTCCAAAATCTCTATTTCTAGTCCTCATTACTCTCGAGGCCTCCACGTCTGATTCCCAGGGGCTTCCCAGGACCTCTCCACCATCTAGATAATTTACCATTACCTCACATTCAACAAGGCAATCCTGAACTCACGGTCTTGACATTCTTGCTGAACCAATCCATCTTCCTGACCTGCATTCCAATTAATGGTCCCAGACACCCAAGCCTAAAGCCCCAGGATCATCTCTGACCCCTTCCTCTCCTTTACCTTTACATCCAGTCAAGCGCCTAGCCCTTTAAAGTTTGCCTCTATTTGCCTCTCTCATCTCTCCTTTTTGTCACCTAACCAATCTATTGTAAATGACCTCTGTTTTCTTTATTTTTGTTTACTATTCCTTTGTGTGGGGCCTTCATATTTTAGTCTCATTTCAACTGCTTTCCACTGGGATTGTAAGCCTACTTGACTATTAACTATTCCCCAAACACACCCCATATTTCCCTTCCTCATTTTCTTGGACCATGCTATTCCCTCTGCTGGGTATGCCTTTCCACCACCTCCATGGGTTGTTATCCTCCCCAGTGGTGACACATTTCAGGTAGGGTCCTCTCAGGAAGCTGTACCTGATTTCCCCAACCAAACATGGTTTATTTCCCCTTGAAATCCATAGTTTGTTACTGTTGTTTTTCCCACCATCCCTCTTCGGACATCATAGGATCCTTACAAGGACAAACTACTTCTCACGCCGGCCCCTACTAGCCAGTAGGCTTTTTGAAGGCAGGAGTCATGTTTTATACCTTTATTTTCCATGTGGAAGCCTTGCCTACAAACCAAATTCAATCTGTGTATTTGTTTGTATGTATGTATGTATTCTTCCCTCAGTAAATATTTGTTGAAATAACAAAACCAGTTGCTTTTACATTTATACCCCTCACCACCTACAATTTCCTTACTCTTTCCTATTGTAATAGTCCTCCTTTAATGTCGCAGAACATTTATGCATTCTAATATTTCAAATGAAATTAATCTAAAAGCAACTTTAGTTCCAAATTTTGTTCTCTTTTTCTCCTTTCTGAAACATCTATACCAGGAATTCTTAATCTCAGCACTATTGACATTTAGGACCAGATAATTCTTTCCTGGAGACTGGGGGAAGGGTCTATCCTATCTCAAGCAGGACTATCAGACAGAAATATAATTAAAGTTACAAATGCAAGCTACAAGTGTAACTTTAAATATCCTAGAAGCAACATTTAAAAATAAAAAGAAACAGATTAAATTATTAGTAACATTTTCTATAACCCAACATATTCAAAATATCATTTCAACAAGTAATCAATATGAGAAAGTTATTAATGAAACATGTACTGTTCTTTTTTCTTACTAACAGCTTTTGAAATCCAGTGTGTATTTTATATTTACAGCAGTTCACGTAGTTCAGACTACTCACATTCCATTTACTTCATAGCCATATGTGGCCAGTGACCACAGTGATGGACAGTTCAGATGCAGACAATTTTCCCTAGGATGAGAAGTCATTTTTCAAGAAGAATAAAGAAATCTCTTTTCTTCCCCCCAGTCATTCATAGCTATAAGCAGATAGAGCAAAGTTCAAATGAGTCATAAACTAAGAAAATTTCAAAGAAGACTCATAATAGGGGATCGAGGATTTTTTTAAAAAGTAGGTGTAAAAAAAGATGGAAAAATCAAGAAAGGGCTGTATGATTCCATTTCACTAGCTTAATGCAATTGATCATTAGGTCACATAGAGATGCCTTCCACACTAAAAATTCTCAACCCAGAAATAACACCTATCTCACCATGTAACATATATCTATATACCCGACATAATGAGTTCTCAGTGTGCCCGAAAACCTTAAATATTGATCTCTTTCAAATTTCCAGTGAGTCCTATGTTTCAGAGGTAGGAGAGAAACTTACTCCAAATCTTCACAGTCCAACCCCTGACCTCTACAAATGAAGAAAAACTAGAGTCAAAACAGGAAACTGGCCTGACATCTCAGAGCTCATGAATGGAAGTCTAAGCCAGAATTCAAGTTCAGAGTTCTGGTTCCAAGCCCTCTTCCCACCCCTTCCTCACTGTGTGATTTCAGTGAGTGACATCGCCTCTTGTACCATTGGTTTCTTCCTACCTACAACAGAAGCAATGATATCTACTTTGCACATTCTTTGTGAAAATTGCTCCCAATTAATATATATGAAAATACAAAGCACAGTGCTCTTGTGATCCTAAATGTTTGCTGAATCTGAAAAGGATAGACATAAATAGCATCAAAAGGTAAGAAGTAACTTGGAGATTTATTTTAATCCATTCTTGCCTCTCAGGAGTATAATGTCTAATCAATTAAGGCTGGTGAAAATTTAAGTTGTTATTTAAAAGCTTTAAGAAATACAGGGTCTGGCACAAATAATGCCCCTTTTTTATTACAAAATCTTTTATTACAAAATTATAAGCATGTAACTCTGTAACGTAACAATATCACACTCAAGCACTCTCTATGACATTTTAAGTGAAATATTCAAATTAAAACTACAAATTATTACACCCATATTATGACCCTACCAAGCACACTCAAGCAGGCGTTACTTCTGCCAGACCCTGTATTGTAAGACCTCTCTCAACAATACATTCCAATAAGGAACAACTCTTAACAATCTGTAAGCTTTCCTACATGTCTACATTTTTCAGTCAATGTTTCAAGAACAAAAAAAAGGAGTTTAACTGTTAGCTTCCATTCACCTGGGCAAACAAAACCTGCCAGAGGACACTTGACCAGAGGAACAAGCCCCTACTACTTAAGTGGATTAGGGTCACAGCCTGCTTCCTGCACTAAAACTTACCCTGAAGGAAGGACTAATTTCTACTTCCTAAATATTCCATCTTTCCTGGTTTGGCTAATAGGAAGGCTTACTGTGCCGGTAAGATAAAACCAATCTCACCAAATTTCTTTTCTCTCAATAGAAGCATAAGCTCAATCACTCATGGAAAACAGAGCTTGCCATTTTTCCATGAGGTAACAGCATGCCTCCTTCAAATATCTGAAAAACATTACTAAGTTACCCCTTAGAGCTTCTTTACTCAGAAATATTTTAAAAGATTTTATTTATTTATTTTTAGAGAGAGGGGAAGGGAAGGAGAAAGAGAGGGAGAGAAACATCAATGTGTGATTGCCTCTCACCCCCCCCACCCCCACCCAGGGGACCTGGCCCAAACCCAGGCATGTGCCCTGACCAGAAATGGAACCGCAGATCCTTTGGTATGCAGGCCTGTGCTCAATCCACTGAGCCACACCAGCCAGGGCTCTTGCCTCAGAAATTTTAATATTAACTTTCTGGGTTCTATAGAAAGGTGGGCATTTTAATAACACCTTGTACCAATATTCTGTTGTATTTCGGTCCAATTTGAATTTCGTTGCAATCGTCCTCTGGGTAAAATGAAAGAAAAGTGCTTTTTCTCCCCCATGTAGTTCTATAAAGCTCTGGTTTCCTGCAGGCCCTTTTATCTAAGGACATCCCTTTGAATGGATACTTCCTGCCTAAGCCTTCCCTCAGTAGGGTGTCCAAGAAGGAGGCCTTGCAGTGCTTTAGGATTCAGGCCCTCGAGTTAGAGAACAAAGTCTGAACCGCTGGTCCTCCAGGATACAAAGAAACAGCCAGCTGTTTGCTCAGACATTTGTCTGAGTAGTATTTTATTAAGCTATTATTAGTTTTAATGTTGTAATTAGATGTGCAAATGTACCCTGAGGTATGTTTGGATAGGAACATCATACAAATCAGAATCGACAATAATGAACACAGCTGCATTTCTGCCAATGATTAGGCATTTAAATAAGTGCTGGTGGTGTGTTTGCTGGAAAACGTGATCCCGTGGGTGGAGAGGTTAGCGTTGACGAGAGGCTGACGACGGGACATCAAAAATATCATAAAAACAGAAGAGAGCAAATGCACTGGCTTCCGCTTGCAGACTGGAAGTAATCTCCCCAACCACCCTATCTAAAGTGGCACACTGCTCTCGCCCTGACTTACCATGTACAGACGGGTTTTTTAACTGGTGCCGATTGCGCCTCCCTTCCCAACGGGAGTTCTAAGAGAGCAGGGATAATGGGACAGCCTCAACACTAGAAGAGTACTCAGTTTCTCCACGTAGTGGATTCCCAGAAAAATATTCCTGAACAAATAAGTGGATAAAAATGAATTGCAATATACACCGAGGAGACTCGGTGTAAATGACTTCTCTTCCTCCACAATTTCCATAAAGTCATTTACTATTTACAAGCTGGATGGTAGCAAATTCAGCCTCATCTTCTCACCATTGGAACTGGGTGTTGGGGGTGGCTTAGTGACCTGCTCAAAGGCTTATGATTAACTAGCCTGGACGCAGACAAAACACTTGGTGGCCAAGTTTGCACTCCATTATACTTCCTTCGTCTACGACCATAACCACCAAAGGAGTATATTAGTGTTCCTTCCTCCTCATCTTATATTCCACTAAATGAGTACAGTCATAACGAGAATAAAGACGTCAGCACTTTTGTCCCTTCACGGCACTCTCAGTTGTGCCCCGCAATCAAATCCCTTTCATACACTGTGGCTTCCAGAATCCTCCCTCGTGCAGCTCCAAATTCCTAACCCTTCCAACCCAGGGCTTTCCAAGACCTTGTCTACTTACCACTTCAAGTCCCGAAGCCCTGACTTCTTGACCAGGTTTCCGAGAGGTCTACCACCCACTCCTGCCCCTCTCCTTCTCCCAGATTTTACAGAAATGAATCCAAAGGTACAAGCACAAGCGATAAGCAATGCATTTCTGGAAACATGAAAACCCTGTGGAATCTTTGACAAGTGTGTAAGCCAGTGGGGTTTGAGGGAGATGAGTGCATTGTTAAATAGTGTGCCAATGCTGTAAGAATAAGAACAAAATACTCTTGATACTGACGCTGTACCAACATAATGTCATCTTTTTTGGAGATTCAGAAGCTAATTTTTAAGAGTGCCTGCAGGACGTTATTACGAACACTGATTCTCTCTACGTATTGCTATAGAAACAAAATATAATTACTTAAGTCCTTGGATTCTTAATTAATGGAACTTTACAGCATTTTGACAAAGAGGACTTATGATAGTCTTCTATGAAGCAAAAGCAGACAAAGAAAATGAGTTATATTTCAAACAAAAACAGCTAAGTTAAATATCATTTTTTACCTGTAAAAGACTACATCTAGTCCCTAAATCATTAAAGTATAATTGCATTTATCATGAGTCACAACCAGAAGTTTACTCAACCTTTTGTTCTCAAGCAAAATGTTAAACTTATAAATTTTCTCTTATATTATATTTCAGTCTATTGCTGGAACATTAACCTAGACAGACTGCAGCATATTTGATCTAGATGGCTAAATATTAGGTCTTCTAGAGCTTCACATGTTTTTTCTTTAAATAACTTTTCAACAGAGAAAGATTCAGTGTGACTGAAGCTACTTTAAATCATGCACCATCCTGAAATATACTGAAATTGGCAAAAGCTGTTTATCAACTTTAAATATTCAAGCTGATGACAAACATAAACTCATCAATACAATGTCCATTGGCCATCTTGTATCTATAACCATTGTCTGACTAATCAATGACTTTTAAAAGCTTCCTATATTGGTGTTCAAAGCAGAAGGGCTTCCAAGGAGAAACTGAGCAGAGGCACCGAGAAAAGCAGAAACAAGGACCTGGGGGGACAATCTGGAAAGTCTCCTCAAACCTTCCTTGCGACCTCGCTCGGTCCCCACCTTCACATTCCATGAGATGTCTCTGAATCTTTATAATCACCATCTCCCTCTTTTAAACATAATTCCAGTCTGTGTCTGTGGCTTGGAATAAACATCTTTAACTATTAAACTAAAACAAAACTGTCTCCTTAGAGTTTCACAGCACACATTAATATAAAAAGCTCCAGAGAACTCCCTCAGTATTTTTGAAACAACAAACCAGGAGAACTTTTTTTATGACATCTACCAACAGCCTTTAAGTGAGTGCCCCAAAGAGCTTTTTGAAAAACGATGATAGATACATTAATATAAACTTATACAATGTGTTTTCTCAACCAAGGCATCTGAAAATACGGTTGTAAAAGGGAAGGTCTGAGGAAGAAACCCACACAGTTATCAGCCAGTTCTATCTTAGCAAAGACAGAAATTCTGTACAAATCAAAAGGTCATTTTCCTCCTCAGAATTAATTCAGTTGCCGCAAATACACGTTTTGCCTTAGATGATCCACTATGGACATTTTAAAATATGATCAATCAATACTTTAATGCACTCACTATAAATCAATACTACACACGTTCTGAAGTCCTAGGCAAGGCCTTAAAATGCACCAGAGCCATAGGACCAGGCGCACATCCAAAGTGCTATAAACACGTAACAAGAAAAAGCCACAAACCATGTACACATACATAAACTCTTAGCACTCATTCCTAAAACAATTTTGAATGAAAAAGAGAGGTCCTGAAAACTTAAAAGTCATAAACAATCTTACTGAAAATCAGGAGTTACACAAGACTTACATTTGGGTCAGGTGGAATATTGTATCTTTAACTCTCTGGGAAGTTCCCCAAAAGCGTAACGGGTAAATGCACCACTGGAGCTCAGTGACTGTTTAAGCACCACGCTCATTCGCCGACATCTGAACAACGTGTTTACACAAAAGGAAACAGGCCCTGGATCTTTTTTACATGCCACGTTCTACCAGACATGGGCAATAAATAAATTCTGAATAGTGACTCTTCCATTACAAGCGTATAAAATGAAAATAAATTTGTCTCAGACAGGATAAGAGGCAGTCGGGTTAGCTGCAGAGTCAAAAGGAATTTGAGTTTTACCGTTGGAAGTGATCCTGCACAGCTGGGGCCTCTAAATCTATTAAACTACAGCCAACGTGGGCGCTCGTCAGAAGTCAATTAAGGCAGGCAGCTCCATGTCCAGAAAAGTCTGTGACACTGATTCTGGACCAATAGAGGGGACGTGAAAGAGTGTCACAGGAATGATCACTGTTTCCTAAGATACCTACATGCAGAACCTTAGGAGCATGAAATGTTATGGAGAAAATCACTTCTAGATCAACGAAGGCTTAGTACTTTAGGCACTAAAAACATCTTACCAATTTTCCAAGGATCCTTCTAGAATATACTACACACCTCTAGGCCTTCTAAGCTAGAATGCTCAAAACTTCATTGTCAGTGAGTCCTGGGGACTCATTATGAATGAACATTACTATATCTTGTCCAATGATCTTTGGTATGAAAGGATGTTTTAATATATGCTACATGGACCCTGACTTGCAGTATATTTTAGGTTTGTGTTTGCTTTATTAAGTGATTCTCTTCTCCCGGGTTAGCCAACCAGCTATTATTTCTTACTATTTTCAAGCTGTTTGCCCATGGAGAAGCCTGTCTCCCCTTGCCCTTTCTAATCGACAACTTCTCACACTGTTGTAACCTTAGAGATCAATGTTTCAGATGAGAGCAAACAGGCTGCTCGATGCCTACGTCACAATCCATGACTTCCGTGGCATCTATGGGTCTTTTTCGCATCCTCTCTGGTGTTCAGTCTCGTTCCAGGTAACTGCAGGTTAATTAGAGCCCATGTAGCTCTAACCCACACACTGCCCCTCCCCAGCAAGTTGTACTGAGCTCCAATAGGGGGTGGCCAGTCCCTATGCAGCAAGTTGAAATAATCTTCGACTCAATACGACCTCAGACACAAAATATATCCTTTTAAACAGATGTTCTTTAGTCTGTCAGTAACGTGTTCAAATGATCTTTCTGAGCCTTGTCCTGAAATCCGTCCCACAAAGACATAAATCCGATTGTGATCATATCATGGAAAAGAGTCACAATCTCAGTAAATGAATAAATAACGTGCTCACAGAGAGTTCTCTGGAACTCAACTTAGATGTCCCTTCATGGGGCCCCAGAGAGTTCACAGTGTATCTGTCGTTTTCACGTTTAAATAGAAAGGTAAGAAATATGAATTCGGGCACAACCACTTCCTACCTCTGTGACCTTAAGCAGGTAACTTATCCACTTCGTCCCTGGATCTCCTCAACGGCAGAATGAAGACACCTGACTGACAGAGTCAATAAGAGCACTGAGTGGGATGTTTGTAAAGGACTTAACACAGGCCCTGCCACTCAGAATGCGCTCCACAGAGCCCACTGTGATGGTTAATTTTACGTGTCGACTTGTCTAGGCCACAGTGCCCAGACACTTAGTCAAACATTGTTCCAGATGTTTCTATGAACCTGTTTTCTGGCTAAGGAAACATTTAAGTAAACTCTGAGCAAAGCAGATTGCTCTCCATAATGTGAGTGGGCCTCATCCAATCAGTTGAAGGCCTGAACAGAAGGAAGGCTGACTTCCCGCAAGCAAGAGGAAATTCTGCCAGCAGACTGCCTTTGGGTAGAACTGCAGCTCCTCCCTGAGTCTTTAGCCTGCTGGCCTATACCACCAAATTTTGGGCTCACCAGGCCTCCACAGTCATGTGACCAAATTCCTTAAAATCAATTTCTCTCCCTCTCTGTCTCTCCTTAAAATCAATTTCTCCCTCTCTCTCTCTCTTGCTCTCAATCTCGATCTCCCTCCCTCCCCCCCTTCCTCTCTCCCTTCTCCCCCTCTCTCTCCATAAATACAGAGAACCCTGACTGATACAGTTACCATTATAATCATTTATAATCATCATCACTACACCATTAAAACCAAATCTGCTGGTCGTCCTCTAATCTCAAGTACAAAAGAGATAGGTAAAAAACCATAATTTCCTCAAACTTCTTCAAATAAAAAGAGGACTGGTTGACCCTCAGCAAAACCAGACATCTCCATAAATGTCCTGAGGTTATTTACCTAGCATACAAGAATATCTTGGTATCAAAACGTCACTTCCCCATTCCTAGGTATTGCAAATAAATTGAATAATTTTAATATTTCTGTCTCTTTTTTGTAAGAAATTTTAAGGAAGAAAAGATACAGCAAAAGGAGACCTGCAATTAGTAAATTAATTGTTTTATATGTTTTTGCTGCTGTATTTGTTACATTATCAGCTCCTTAAGGGCAGCTACAATGCCTGCATCTGCAAATCTGCAGTAATGTTAACAACACGATTACACATTTATTGCCTGCTGAGTTAGTAGGCATATGCTTCGAAGACCTGGGTTTTGCTCATAAAACTATCATAAAATTAAACCCTTTTTTCTATGAAAGGTAATAAATTGGCTTCATGTCTTTGAAGTATGAAATTTTTCACAATCTCTTTTCATATTTTTCTTTAGCAGAGGATCAAAAGATATCCCAAAACCTCATAATTTTATTCTATTCCAACTCACAGGATATAAATATCTTTATTTCTCTGTCAAGCATTTTATTTCTTTCCTTGTTCATGTCTCATAGCTGGTGCAGCCTAAATTTCCAGTCACCTACCTATCTGGTGTGTTTGGCTTTAAATACACAAACTCGGCGAGAGAGCCAGGACGCACATGGTCAGGAAGCCAGGCCTGAGGCCAGGTTACAGGTGAGACCGATGAGGATGGCATGAAGACTGAAGGGACAGTCCTGATGGGCAGGGGTGTACGACGACTGTGAGTCGTGAGTTAGACTGAAGCCAGGGCAATGCGGCTGGGATAGAGGAAAACAGAAAGGGTCAGACTGTAAGCATGAGGGAGAAGGAAAGGGGCAGTGTCCAGGGGACCTATCTGGACAGGAGCAGAATACATCTTTCGGGCAAGTTGCAAGGAAACAGGTAGAGAAGAGCCTCACATACAACAAATGGACTTGTCCACAATGACAGCACAATTTGGAATGACAAAGAATTCTAGGGCAGCGCCATCTGCCTGCTGTCTCGGCTTTAAATGGCCTGGCTAGAGAGTGTGGATAAAGGCGAGCAGGTGTGAGCTGTTCACTGACAGACAGAGGCCAAGGCTGGCTCTGCAGGGGCCAATGACGGCAGCAGAGGGGGAGGCCAAGGGAGCCCTTGGGCTCTATTGCCATCATTGAAACTGACATGGCATACACTCTTGCTTAGATTTTCACCCTCTTAAGGGCCATGAATTAAAGTATTCATCTTGATCACACAGACTATCTTCTGGAGCCTCTTAACAGGAGGAATGATTAAACTCTGGAAAAAGCCTAAAGTCTGCTGTGAGAACTTGGGAAGAATCCAGAAAAATTCCCACTTTCGCTAAAACTATAACTGTTCAGTTCCCAACATCTTCTTTCTTTTCAGAGAACAGGAAAGTGATCCCAAGTTCTTAATCAAAAGCAAACTATATCAGCCCCTCTTAAAGATACAACTGAAAGTATTGAGGCATAAGACAGAGGGTTTTTATGCTGTTGATTTCTCAAAGATCAAAAAAGAAGGCTTAGCCCAGAGCAAGAGAGAAAAGCAAACACCCAGCTTTTCTTTTATGTATCCCCATTTTCACAGTTGGGGCAACACCTTCTTACATTCCCACCCCTTCTCCCAACAACCAAAAATCATGATGCTTTCTCCGTACTCACTACTATTTAAGGCCAGATAGAAACCCCACAATCCAGAAAACAGTTTATTAACTCGTTAACATGTTACTGTAAGGCTGAGCAAGTTATTACTTAGTTATGCCTGTGTTATTTGCATTTGCAGAAGATACAAAACTTGAAGTTAAAAAAAAAGGAGAATTTCTAATGTGGAATTTCAAACAGTGAGTAGATAAAGAAGCTATTTGAAGGGAACTCAAAGGCATTTCTCAGCTGCTGAACTGAAACAATTTATCTTGGGGCCCACTCCACCTACAGGTTAACACTGACCGGGAGAGAACATTTTATAATAAAGGGATGACTTTTAATCTTAAGATATTTGCCTATGAATTCTGAATATTGAACTCTTAAAAGAACTGGAAAAACACACTAATGCTCAGAGAAAGCTAATGGTGCTTCCAATTTCCCCGAAGAGCTATATCCACCAGTCTCTTCCTGTGGGGACAGGAGGGGTGTGGTACCAGGGGCATTTCTTCCACCAGTTAAATATCTTTGCAGGAAGCAACCTAGTTACATTCTGTTAAGGGATTTAATCCAAAGAATTTTTTCCCCTCAGATTACACATGCAATATTGCTCCCGTCTTGAGAGAACGAGGATTTGTAAATACTAAAGAAATAAATAAGAAATTAAGCTGCTTGGATTTACCACTTATCAACATGGTATTATTTTCCAGGGAAACCACCCAACCACCTTCTTGCTCACATTCACCTACTATAGGATATTAAAGTGATTAATTTTTTATACAGATTTTGTGAAGCAGCTGTACATTTCCCTGGAAAATCTTTGAAATGAAAAAGCTACTGTGAAAATCTAGCACAACTATCGTCACAACCATAATTACTGTAAAATTCCCGTGGACTCCCAGGATGTGTCATGTGTCACAGTCGCTCTTTAGCTCATTCTGCTGTTCCAGCAGACACCAGCCACTTCTAATTCCCTAGTGACTGTCACAATGTTTCTGTTTTAGAATTTAAACAGATTCTAATCCAGAGTGTCATGCAATATACTATTGTATGTTAAAAAAAAAATCTGAAACTTCTCCAACAAAATTGTGCTCTGAAGACATTTCTTAAAAGCTTTTTTGTGTTGTACTAATTCACAAGGGAACACTGAGCTGACCAGCAGCAGAGTAATTCTTTCTGAGTACTTACTATGCACTAAATGTGATGTATGTCAGTCTGTTTAATCCTCACAATAACCAGATGAGGAAGGTGTGGTGATTACCTCTTCATTTTAACCACAGGCAAACCGAGGTACAGAGGCCTTAGTAAGACTTACCGAAGGTCACACGGCTAATAAGCCACAGTCAGGATTTGAATGAAAGCAGGTAGCTCTGCCGATGAAGACCATGAACAAAGCAGAGGTGGGATTTAAAATCATGCCATTGAGGGGGGAAGAAAATCAAGATATGTCTAACTACACTGGGAAAAGTGGGCCATTTCATTCTCAGTTTTTTTTTTTTTTTCCTGAAGCTAATTAGCAAGCCAAATACTGGTAATTTTGTGTCAGAGGAGAGCAAGAGAGGGATGGAGGCAAAAAGAAGAACAGGGAGGGAAAGAGAAGACAGAGCAACAGAAAGAGATCCTACACATCAACTTTTGTGCAGCTTTAAGGAAGCAGAAAAATCCTCATCACTCTACTGCTTCGAGCCCCTGTAAGGTAACAGGAAACGCGACACTACTTAGAAAAACTTCTTTCTGCTGTGTTGCTCTTCCAACCCCAAAGCATGTCTGTGACAGGATACAGCTTTCCTGGAAGGGCCACTATGGACACAGTGTCCTTTTATTCTAATTCCCTAAAGGGAAAGGGAGTCACCGGCACACTGTCTAGGTCTAAGAGGGCAAACACTACCCTGGAGTACATTCTGAGTAAGCCAATGTGGCATCTACCGGAATTCTGGCACACTAAGGAATTTGTCTCAGGTTTCAGCTCCCAGCTGCAGCTAAGTTAAGAAAAGACAGCAAAATGACGCCTGCAGTGGCCTTGGGGCAGTCCAGACCTCTCTGTTTGGAGGCTGGGCTTGCACGTGCTCAACCTCTCACTGGCTGTCCAGGATCACCCAACGCCAGTCAAATGCTGGTGACAGCGTTGGGGCTGTCGGCACTTTGGCCACAGCCAAGACAGCGAGCAGACCCGCATCAATCAGAGGGACTGTACTGACCCTGGCCAGGCCTGAATAGATGGATTCCTAGAAGGGGAACAACCACCTGAGGTGTCTTCAGTTGACCTCCACTTCCAGCTGAGTTCAGTCAATCTCAAAGTCAAAGACGAAAACTTCGCCTCCTGAAAGGCACAGGCATGAGTGTGCCGTACAGTGAAAGAACAGTAGCTGTGAAGATGGACCTCCATCCTCGGCTCTCCCTGCCCCTGACACTCGACCTTAGGAAAATCAGAGGGTTTCCGTGGCAGCAGCTCATGCGAAACAGCGATTCTGACAGTATCCAATTTTCAAGGGTTCAACCCAACATTCTTGACATTGTTTTCTGTGCTCTAGCTAGGCTTTTTGCTTACTATTAAGTCTAACATGACTGAATTGCATGCTAACTTTTAAAATTTTGAGCCCTAAATTTTAAATCTTATGGAACATTTTACATAGGACATAGTAAATTCTGATACTACCAAAATACAGAACTACCTGACCTGTGTGCAATATTTTAAGATGCTACTGAACACTTTCGTAATTTTAAATACCTTTATTTTTAATTAAAACCAATTTCCAAACACAAAGTATAAAAACAATTCCAAAACATAAGGGAATCTATCTAAAATGTTTCAAAACACAAACCAATTACACAAAATACATTTCTATTAAGTACAGAACATAATTAAAATTTACTTAGAATCACAGTAGTGGGATCCTTCGCTATAGG
>VMDR010006337.1:0-46075 GCA_007922815.1 Macrotus californicus
TAGTTTTACACATACAGAATCAGCCGATCTGCTCTGGTCCTGTTCATTTGAAAAATGTCTCATCATTTTAGTTCTTGCATGCTCCCTAGTCTGTCCCCCAGCAGGAATGGTGGCACTGTCCAAATTGAACTAAGAAGAGTTTAGTGAAGGACAGTTTACAGGGTTAAGGCAACCAACTAGCTTTGGTGAATTACCCAGAGACTAGCACCATAGCTCTTAACAGGGGCTGAAGCCATGGGTAGAAGAATACACCAATTATTCTCATTACAAATGGTTCAATGCTTTTTGGCACTTGCCTGCAAAACTCCTTCTTGGGTATCCCATTGGCCAAACCCAACCAGAAGCTGGAGAGCAGGGCAACCCAAGAGGTATATTCAGGAAAGGTCAGCCTCCCAAGGAAGTTTTCAGGGAGGACAAAGTGGAGAATCTAGCTGGTGGGGAACACACAGAATAACCATCATGCTCAAGATCATCCAACATAGTGACTCAGATGAAAGACAAAAAAACAAACAAATCCAGCCTTCTAGTCTCAGGTGTATTAATATATGTTCTAGGTTTCGATCATCACAGAGCTCCACCCTATCATCCCCCACACAGAGCAGAGCAAACATGACTGAGATCACAGGCACTCTGATAACTCACAGAGAAGAAAACTTACACAAGGAGTACATACCCCCAAGAAATGCAGTGGGTATGTCAGCCATTACAGAAATTAGGGTGGAAAAGGGTCGGGAAAAACAGGTATGAAGGCTCGTGCAGAAGTTGACTAATTTGTGGTGGTCTAGAAAGCAGACACTAGGCACATGCAAGAGAGTTATTGGAAAGCAGAAATTAGTTCAACATAAGCAATAAGTTCCTAATCTCTAGAATGATCCACTAGTGACATGGGTTGTAATTGAAAGAGCAAATCTTTATGAAATTCAGTCAGAAGCTAGGCTGCCACCTGCCGTTGGGGCCACTGTAGAAGGGATTTCTGAACTTGGAGGGATGTTTCCCTTTCACCTGAGATTCTAAGTCAGCACCCTGATGCCAGCACTAAACACAGTAGTCTGTCTTTCACATTAAGGACTGTGGAGACAAGACCCAAGAGTCTGAATTTGTTCAGATGTCCTCTCTGCTACTGACTGACATGTGGGCATTAAACTGTCCATCCCTCCATAAAAGATACCTGAGCTTTTGCAATTCTCAGAGAGTTTAATGGATGGTGAGCAAATGCCGTGAAGCTCAGCATGCTTTTTTTTTTTTTTTTAAGATTTTATTTATTTATTTATTTTTAGAGGGGAAGGGTAGGAAAGGGGGAGAGAAACATCAATGTTTAGTTGCCTCTTGCACTCCCCCTACTGGGGACCTGGCCCACAACCCAGGCATGTGCCCTGACTGGGAACCGAACCTGCAACCCTTTGGTTCACAGCCCCGTGCTCAATCCACTGAGCTACACCAGCCAGGGCTCAGCATGCTTTTAAGTCCTCTCCAAACAACGAAATAGTCATCACAACAGAGCAGTTCCACACTTAACTTACGTATCATCTTACACCCCCTTTCTTGGCCATAACTAGACAGAAGCACTCTGTCCAACAGACAGAATAAAAGCCTGTTGAAAGTATGGGGTTTCCAGAAAAGAGAAGCAAATGCCTGATTCTAAAAGATCTTTGAAAAAAAAATGCTGTGGTAATAACATCGATCAGTGCTCATAATCTATTCAGTGAGGCAAGGCTGTGAAACAGTATACATGTCTATACCTATCATCTATACCGTGTGCACAGATACATACAGTCTAACAGTATATATGTGTGTGTATACATATGTGTATATGTACATATACACACAGAGAAATAATAGTTATCTCTAATTAGTGGAATCGTGGTTGCCTTCTGTTTTCTTCCTTTTGCGTCCTATATTTTCTATAGCAAACATGTGTTTTAACTAGGAAAATATCTTTTCTGTTGTGCTTTTTAATTTTCTTTGTTTAAGGCAAAGGAGGACTGCATCGCTGGCCCGAGTTTCAGAAAATGTGACTACTCGGGAAGGTTGACACGTCCTTATTTTTTCGTTCTTTGGACTCTGACCTACAGGGGACATAAACATTTGCTTTGAACCCTGGCTTGGGTGTGCTGTCTTGTCGCTGATGTGTGTTCATGGATTGTGAGCTGCACAAGTGACTTCAGCAATACAGAGCCTGCAAAATAGACGGTACAGTGACCCAAGACGAGCAGGTGATAGAGAACAAAGAGCAAGTCAGGAGAAGCAGTGGCCTTTAAAAACCACACGATTAATCACCTTTTGGAATTGAGCTGCACGTCGCTCTGCCCCCCCAACTTCCTTAGGTAATTATGGTTCAAAATGGCTTGTTTTATAAAGCCCAGATTTCCTCTAGGGACATACCAAATGCAGGGTGAAGGGAATGGTCAGTGCCCACAGGGTAAGCAAGAAGGCATTGTGTGTAGAGAATTCAAAAACAAGAATGAAACTGAGTAAAAGTGTTTCTTTTTCAATCCTCACCTGAAGACATGTTCATTTATTTCTAGACAGAGAGAAACAGAGAGAGAGAAACATCAGTCAGTTGCCTCCCGCATGTGCCCTGACTAGGGATCGAACCCACAACCTAGGTATGTGCCCTCACTAGGAATGAACCCACAACCTTTTGGTGTATGGGTCGACGCTCCAACCCGCTGCGCCACCTGGCCAGAGCAAGTGTGTTTGCTTTTTAAAAATCACCGTGCATCAGCAGTGCTACCTCACCCTAGGTGCTTAGCTGAGAGACTTCATAAACGTCCTGAGAAAGAATTCTCCAGTGGGACAGGGGACTTTCTTTCCCCCCATGAAGAAGAAAACAAGCTTTCGTGATCTTTGGTGTGCACCTTCCTTTCCTTGTACTTTTCGTTTCCCTCCCTCCCTCTCTCTCTCTCTCTCTCTTAATCCCCCTCCCCTTTTTGATTCATTTTGTTTTGCAGGGTGTGGAAGGGATATGTAGTCCTTTAAGTAGAGGTAGTGTCAATGGGTCACCTGTGCCTCAAAATCCTAGCAAGGGACAGACTTCGAGACAGGGAGATTTCTGTTGGTTACTTTCATTAGACCAACATTTCATCTAAACTGGATTGTGGGGCTGTACTGCTGTTTCTCTGCTGAGTGGCAATATTTATCCCCCAAGCGTTCCTCAGAGCTTTGAAGAACTCATTATCTTATCTTCTTCTATTCGCTTCTGCATTTATATGCAACTTCTCTGCAAATGTTAGGGTTTGATCAGTCACGGAAAACACTTTTTGGAGAAGTTTATTTCTTACATGCTGCATGCTATTTTCCAGGTGTCTTATAGTAAATATTTTTATGCCACGTTGAAGCTGTTTTTCCTACCCCCATTGCAGGTAGAGCCTCCTGGAGAAGATTAATTTGACTAGCTATCAAGACATAACAGAAGCTATGTTTTTCTGGGCACATTGAAACAGTGTAAGAGTCAAAGTTTGAACCCCGCTACGCTGCTGGAACAGATGTCTGCAATAGGAATTTGGTCAATTCCTAACACCGAGAGCCAACAAGAGTGCCTGGTCCCCCACTGGCAGAAGTGTTGAAAGTCCAAGTTATATCCCAAGATCAGGGGTGTGGACCCCAAGAAGAAAAAAAAGATGCATCTGATGTGAACCCTGAGAAAGAATTTTCCAGCTGAGATGAGCACCCCATGGTGCACGGAGGGCCCACACCGTATAAACAGTAATAAGTGTAGCAGCCCCGTACTAACAGGTCTGCTCACGTGCTCTGCACGCTGGGAAAATCTCAGACCGGACCCTCAGTTTCAGGCTTGTTTTGACTGAGTCAGCCACTGCAGGAAAACCCTGGTTTTGTCTTTATCTTTCCATCAGTGAACTGATGAGACCTGCCTGTCCAATCAGAACTGTGCAGTTTGGATAGCTAATTTACATACAGCAGGCCTGATTAGGAACTTTTGCTGTAAAAAGTGGCCTCCCCTTTGTCTCCCAGGAAGACAATATAAGTTGCTATCTGACTCTGTGTCTCCCAGGCTGCAGCTGCTTTTGTTTTGTGTTGTTTATTGTCATCTAAAATGAATTGTGGGCCCTGGACATGTAGCTCAGTTGGTTAGAGCATCGCTCCTATCTGCCAAGGTTGCAGGTTCAATCCCTGGTCAGGGCACATGCAAGAAGCAACCAGTGAGTGCATGAATAAGTGCAACAACAAAATGATGTTTCTCTCTCTCAAATCAATCAATAAAAAAAAATAAATTAAATTAATTTTGGTTTACAGGGGCAAATATCATATCTCCATCCCGACTTGTACCTGTCAGAGAACCCAGAAAGCATGTGGCTCCCCCACTTTCTATCATAAAGTGGGGAGGCGTGGGTCTCCCACTTTGTATATTTATTGCTCTGCTTATAGCACATTCAGAGGACCACGGGGAACTTTTACAAATAACTAATTGATCAATCTAGTTAAACCCAGCAATTAAAACTTCCTTAAATGAAAACACCTGAGATCTTCTCTCCGGGAAGGAATTATGCTTAGTACTTCACAAAGCTTTTATGAAGATTAATAAATTGAGAAGTCTGGGTAACACTGTCAACACTTCATGTTTTGGAAATTTATAAAGATTTGCATTAATGAGGTGTTTACTTTGGACCTAACAAAACACACTAGAGCAGCCCTGGCCCATAATGTAGCTTCCCCAACATGTGGCTGCTGAACATTAAATGTAACTAATGTGGCAGAGGACTTGAATATTAAATTGTATTTAATTTTAATTAATTTGAATTTAAATAGCCACATGTAGCTAATGGATACATATTCCACAGAGCAGCATTAGAACAACGACAAAGTAGGAACACTGAATATTTAAAGTAAGGTCCTAACGATGATGACCATTACAACGGCACTTACTATTATTATAACTATTTTAACATCTACATCCGAGTTTCCTAAATTGATTTCACAAATAACACTTCTCCCTCAGGAAATACTAAGTTTAACAAAATGTTTCATTAACCAAAATTAAACAGGATTTGCCAGGTTCTTTTTCTTTTTAAGAAAGAAATTCCTATCATTCATAAGCTACACCATTTCTGGTATTTTGTTTCGATATTATGCCTTGTGCATACCCCGGAATGGAAGAGTGTGTGCAGGCTTTCCTAAGGTTTCTTCCAGACTTATTCCCAGAACTACTTTTGCCCTGTAAACATCTGAACTTGTGTTTGGGAAATCCTTGAGTGGAGAAAAGGGACACAGTGAAACTGAGATCTTGAACTTGCACAGTACTGCTTTTGAGATGAGCCTGTGTCAGGACTCAGCATGAGGACTGGAAGCTATTCATTTTCTGGAGCTGTGATACTTTCGCTGTCACCAAGCTCACCTCATTCCTTGTCCCTCAACTGTCCCACTCTGTGTTCTTTCATGAGTGCAACTCAGAAAGTTTCCATGTCACAGCCCGAAACAGTTGTTTTCTTAACCTTTTTTTTTTTTTTTAAAGAAAAGCACAGGAGCATGCTTTAACAATAAGTTCACATGGAAAAATGCAGCAATCTCTTTATTATAATAGATAAAAGAGTACCCCATTGCTATAAATGTGTTTTGGATATATACAGTTGCACAGACTTGTCAGGATAACTAATAAAAAACATAATAATAACACATTTCAACTTGGGGGCTCTGGATGTTAAATAGCCATCTTACTTCATTCTCATCTTGTCATTGAAATGGATTTCTGTGTTCTGTTTTGGTGTTAAAAAGTCATGACTTACCTATCTACATAATCATATGCGGCAATGGGGCTGTTTGTGTATTTTGTCTTATTGTTTTGTAGTAGCTGACTTACAACTACGAGATACTCCTAGGTTAAACAGATTTAGCAAGAAAACGTTTCTCTCAAAATTCGTTTATATAAGTTGAGGTTTTCACTTCCAACCCAGATGCAGTACCAGGAACCAGATTTATCCTTTCTAAACAACAAGAAAAGCTGACAAAATATTTGAAACAAAGGTCTTTGGACATGGCACACTGGGCATTTCAGGAGAGGGGCGTGTACCACCTCGGTCTTACAGTTGCCCCAACTTGCTGCCTGGACAGTCCTCAGAATGCAGCCCGAGAGGGGGGTCCCAGGTGGACCCTAGCTGTCTCCCAGACATGAGAACACAGACTTAGGAGTCCACAGTGGCTAAAGTCCCAGGACCAAGTACCACAACTCTGTAGTTGAACCAAGAAAGAGTTGAAATCTGCAAAGGGTGTCCTCTTTTTAAAAAAAAAAAATATTTTATTTATTTTTAGACAGAAAGGAAGGGAAGGAGAAAGAGAGGGAGAGAAATATCAATGTGTAGTTGCCTCTCATGCACCCCCTACTGGGGACCTGGCCCACAACCCAGGTATGTGCCCTGACTGGGAATTGAACCAGCGACCCTTTGGTGTGGAGGCAGGCGCTCAATCCACTGAGCCAAGCCAGCCAGGGTAAGGGTGTCCTCTTGATTCTTTAACCAAGTACTAATCAGCACAGAAGTGGGAAAAAACTACCCTGGGAGATCCCATAAGGCTAGAGATAGTTTGTGTTCCTTCCCAACCCCCAGGCAGTGTAGAAAAAACTCCTAATTCATAGGACCCTGGGGACATAGCCTATGCATGGAAGGATTTGCCTCAGTAGAGAAGCCAGACTAGCTCTAGACTGAAGACTGTTCTGATCCCACCCAACAAAAGCAAGTCTCAAAAAAAAAAAATTAATATGTTTCTGAATAACTAAAACTAACTATATCCCAGAACAAAGCTAAAGGATACTTTAAAAAATACAAACATATCCAGCCCTTGAAAGGGTAAAATTAAAAATGTTAGGCCTTCAAACAAAAATTGCCAGGCATGCAAGAAGAAGGCAAGTATGACCCCTCATGAGGAGAAAAATTAACCAATGGAAATAAACCCTAAAATGACAAAGATGATGGAATTCATAGGCAAAAGACAGAGAACGGTCATTAAAACAATGTTCCATATATTTGAGAAGGTAAAGACAGACTATGTTAAATAGTCATGAAAGGTATAAAAAGATTAAAGACCCAGATCAAAGTTCTAAAGATGAAAACCACAAAATCTGAGATGAAAAATATACCAAAGGGATTCATGGCAGATTAGATATTGCAGAAGGCAAAATTAATCCTCCTAAAGACAAAGCAACAGACACTATCTAAAATGAAACAAGGGAGAAAACGACTTTAAAAATAAACAGCGTGTGGAGAGAACTGTGGGCAGCCCCGGGCACAAGTAATTAGAATCCCCCAATAAGCAGTGAGAGAATGGAACAGAAAATCAACATCTGAAAGAGTAACAACCCCACTTCCCCCCAAGTTCGATGGAAACTGTAAACTCACAGATCTAAAAGCAAAACCTCCAAATACCAGAAACATGAAGAAAACGACACCAAGGCACATTATAACCAAATTGCTTTAAACCACTTTTCAAGGAAAAGGAAAATTTAAAGCAGCCTGAGAACCAGGAAGGGGAAGAAGATTTAGCCCAAACCTGGGAAGTGTGGTCAGAATTATTCCACCTTCTACAGCCCTTGGCTCTCACCCACCCCTTGTTACACTCCAGAATAGGACTCTTTGCTTTTCCGCCTTCTAAACACTTACCTCCCCCTCAGCTGCTGTGGTTTGCTTGGGAGACCTCCGACCATGGCCACTGCATCAGTCAAGATCAGTGAGAGAAGCAGAACCACCAGGAGATTTTATGGGAGATGTAGACCCACGGGCAGGCAGCTGGGCAGGGGAGAGGGATGTGAGCAGGGGAGAGCAAGAACAAGTTGAAACTCACCAACAATGAAGCTGAGCCCACAAAAATCCCTGTCAGGGATTTGCTGCATCTGACCTGGATGGAACGGATGTCCTGCAGAAGCCACGGCCCTTCCTCCCAGAGCCAAACACAGACCCTGGGGAGGGAGGCGCAAGGGGATCCAGGGGAGGGAGGGGCAGCTGCAGACCTGGCACCTGCCTCCTGCTAACAAGGTGAGTGGGAAGAGGAGCCACAGGTGCGAGAACTACAAATGGCGGCCACATCACTTGCTCCCCTAAATCTCCTGGAAGACTCTGTCTAGTGGTCTAGCTTAGCCAGAAACCAACAGGAAGGAGATCTTCACAAAAATGTAATTCAACATAATTGCCACATTAAAAACCACCATCGCAACTAAAATAGTCTTTGTGGGATAGCAGAGAATTTCAATGATCCAGGCTCTTTCTGGTTTCAATTAGCATTGATAATCGAAAATGTGTCTGTGGGTGAGCTACCTAAGCTGACTGCATAATGAACTGTTCTATGATCCCCCTTCTCTGTGGTTAGAAATCCTACCAGAAGGCAGTGATGACTTCACCAGGCACAAGCTGCAATTTCAATACAGGGGGCACACACCGGGCACAAAAATGTACCAGAGACAAGCCCATAAATAATGCCAAGGAAAGTTTCCGTCTCTAGAGAATTTCCCCCTCAAACCTCAAGGTTTCAGGGGAGCCATGAGGGTATCTACTCTCAGAAAGGAAGACAGATAACTGGCAAATGGCAGAAGGACCCGGAATGGAATTAAGGTAGTTAATGAACTGGAATCTTGGCTGCTTCTAAAGGCTGCTTTCCCTAGCATGAGCTCCTGAGGTTAATTTAGTGTAATGCAGAGAAAAACTCAGTGGTCACAAAAATACAAGGTAACAAAGGCTTTCTTATGGGTGAGGGAAAGATCTGGAAACAGCTTGCCTGGGAGGGCAGGGTGTCTCAGCGGTGCTCAGTTGGGGAGAGCGGCAGCCGGTTTTCCCGCGGACACAGAGGCAAAGGGGCTGCCCTGGGAGAAGCAGGTGTGCTGCAGATAGTCTGCAGAGAATAGAGTTTAGGGCGACCCTCCTGGTCGGAGGAAGGGAACTCGGTAAAGGAACACCTGGTGGCTACAAAGTAACAGTGTAGAGCAGCTGGTAACAGAAAGAGCAATTCTGGGGGAGGGAGCAGACAACCCAACAATAAACGTTTCAAGTTCTAAGTGCTGACGATACTTAGCACTCCTTCATGTTGATTTCCTGAAGGTTAAAAAGTCAAGAAGATGGAACAAAAGCCGTGCTCAGGAATGACTTGTTTACTTTAGTGCATTTTGCAGAAACTGTTTTTTTTGTGTGTGTGTTTTCACAAAACACCCTTCACCAGCCAAAGATCATGACTCACAGAAGCCTCAGAGGATGGCTAGCATTTTTTAAACAATGAAGTAGTTTTTTTTAAGATTAAGGTATGTGCGTTGGCTTTTTTAGACATAATGCTATTATTGCAGGCTTAATAGATGAAAGTACGGTATAAACGTAACTTTCATATACACTAGGGTACCAAAGATTCCTGTGACTTGCTATGTTGGGATTCTTGCTTGATGGCTGGCAGTGGTCCAGAGTATTGATGAGCTCTGCCAGTATCATGTCTCTCCAGGGCCACTGAGTTCACGAGAGATCCCAGGAAACTTGGGGATTTTGTGTGTGTGTGTGCTTAATGTGCTGAAGTGGAGTTTTACGTCCTATACTCCAAGTTCCAAATATATATATGCATTTTCAATTTCTTATCTCTGGGAGATTTAGGGACTCAGATTTTTTGTCCCAGTGTCCTGTTCCCTGTAAAAGTGCTGACGTACTCCATTTGTCCTTGCAACCCCCCTCTGAAGCAACCAGGGCGGGGGACTTTCACAACTCTCAGCCGCTAAAAGCAGCCATGGCGCCGTGCTGGGGCCCCTTGCACGTGGAACAGTCCCAGGCCCCCACCAGCATCAGGCTGGACACACAGACGCCGCCACAGGAGCGCTGCTCTGGATTGGAGCCCTGCACTCGGGCGCACAAGGCGTCCTTGTCTGTCGACATAATTGCCTCTGCCCGGAAAGGTCTAATGGTTTCCCAGGATGAGGAAGCTGGAGTAAGATGCGAGATGCCTGCTGTGACTAATTGAAGATTATTGAGGTTTTAGTGACATTCATCAAGTGTTCAGTCACAAACAAGCCATTTGTAGCCACATCTACTTCCGTGCTTGCATGTCTCTCCAAGTCGCCGGAGGAAAAGCGTGATTACAGACAGGGTTGCCTTTCATGGCTCAGGAAATCCCAGAGGGCTGCAAACCTGTGCGATGAGGGTATTCTCTTTTTTCTTTCTCTGCTTAACACGGCGGATGGCCCTTGATATTTTCATGTTTGGCTTGTTAAAGAATGTCAGATGTTATGAATTACCATTACCAGTTTTCATCAAGCACCTCGCGTTTGTAATTAGTCTCACATTAACCTTCCTAATGAATCAATGATGTGAGTAATTCATTGTCACAGTGAAACTGTGTTGTTTCCCCATTTCTCTCATTCTGTGCTTCAGCCAGTATAAAAATTCGTTCTGTGCACGTTCGCCGACTGTGGGACATTGAATTATTGGTCCCAGTTGCTCATTCTTTGCCACGTGGGTATGCAGTCCTTCCCACTCAAGATGTCGACTTCCCCGATCTATATCTTCGGGCTAATTGGATGGAGGTGAAGTACCAGTTGGCTCGTTCTGTGCATGAGCTTTGCCAGGCTGCACTTGCTTCCTTTGCCCTCTCAGGCTCCTGCCGTTGCTGGGAGAACGTGGCCAAGGTAGACTTCTGGCCGCCAGAATACGGAGCTGCCGGCTGCTTCATTGGGAGCAATAGAGGATTCCAGCACAAAGGAAAATTGAAATTCGGCGTTGCCATCTGGGACTTCGCATCCATGGGCTGATTAAAACTGTCTACCTGATGTAATTATAGTTCTACCTGGACTGTTTTAAAGGAATTGCACGATATCCCAGAGCAAAAAGGAAGGGAAAGATGATATAAGGGAATGAGGTTCGATCTGGCCTGCCTGCGGACGAGTTACTCTTGGACTCAGAACAGGAATTAGTTTTACTTTGTTTTGTCTTTTTAAATGGCATTCTTTACCTTGTGACTCTCCACCCTGGAGATCCTGCCCTTTTAGAAACCACTTAATATTAATTATTAAACTCAATGTCATTTGAGGACAAATGAAAGGAGGTGATGAAATGCCATCTTTTATCCCCAAAAAATACATGGTGAAGAGCTGCATGGGAAGCCAAGTGACAGCTCTAATTCAATCAGGAATAATGCCATTTAAAGGAATCCTGTGGAAAATTCTTCTGTGAAACCAAAAATCCTCTGAAAACATATAAACAATAATTACCCTTTATATTTGTTGGTGAATACAAATTTCATAGAAATGCACAGTTTTCCATCCCTCTCTACAGACACATGTTTCTTTCTATTTGCTCTAGCACTTGGGTGTATCTTTATTCTACCCTGGCTGGTCTATTCACTGTTGCAGTCATGGGCCTTCCTGATACTTACATTCTATCAGCACCTGTCTCATACCTGAGCAGTACAGGAGCTTGTGTCTCTGTTAAATGAATGAGAAGCTGAAGGGTTCAATTCACATTGTCTAATTCGGCAGCACACATATCCCTCTCTTCACTACCAAGCAGTAACAGCAACTGAAAACATGAGTCAACCCTGAAAAGGTTTTACCGTGCTCAAGAACGACAGATCGACTGATGGTATTATTATCAAAATGACATTGCTCTGTATTTTTGAGGACAGCTGACGTTTTTTCTCATAAAATATTCCTTAGTGTCATTGTCAAGAAAGGAATCTGATATTATGCAGAACAAGGGTTTAAACCTTGTACTCTTCCTTGTTATTACAGTCATTCACCTCCGAGTTATTTACCGTTTTATTAGCTACCTGCACAAATAACCTGTAATTATTTCCTGCAGACTAAGTCTGCTCTTTCCAATAAGCTGTCACCTGCTATCACACCATGTGTTGTTGTGTCCTTTATAGAATTAAAATCATTTTTTCAAACTCCTTCGAGGACTGTGTTAGGGATTTTGTTTGAGAGTGTTTTTTATTACATAGATCATCATGGTTCTACATAAAAAATAGGCACTCGGGAATAAATGTCAGGGTATCATTGAAAATAGACCATGAAGAAAACATGCCATGGATGAGATTTTTTTTTTTAATTGTTGCAACCCAGCTATGGATGACTTTTTCAGAACTATGGAGAGCAGACACTCACTCGAGTTCGTGGTCCTTTAACACCTCCCCGAAATAGTTTTGAACAGTAAGAAAGCTACATGAGGTGGCGTGGTGGAAATAAGGAAACATGTCTGTGATGCAGCCAGGAGGCAGGCAGTGTTGCGAGACTAGTCTCCATGGGTCTTTCACTTGCTTGTCTTCAGAAAAAAGGACTTTCTTCTAGACGACCTTTTCCAGAGTGTTTTTTGTTAATAGCAAACAGTCATAGAAGAATGATGAGGTCTCTTTCTAAAACAAAAGACAGGTGTTCCTATAGTGTGGAAGATAGAGATGGTGTCTCCCTCCATAGCAATGGGCAGCTGTGCTTACTGTCCAGTATAAAACAGTCAGGTTCCTGAGAGCGGGGCTCTTCACCTATCACACCCCATGGTGTGTGCAGTGGCCACTGGGTGCTCAGTCTGTTGCCTTGGGGGAACTGGGGCTTAGGCAACCAGCTCAAGAAAGTGCTGATACTCTGGCTGCTCCCATTGCTGGGAATAATAGCGTCTGTCTCTGTCCCAAGTCTCTTGTACTTCCTGCCAGCATTCATAAAGTGGCAGGCCAACTGCTTACCTTACAAGTAGGGCAAAGTCTCGTATCCTGCACAGTTCTTGATTCTTAGTGATTCAAAGTTTGTATACAAACCCTGGCTGTTTCACTTTATAATTGAGGGACATCAGTGAAGTCAATTCATGCCTCTGAGTCTCGGTGGTAGCAGTCCTAACTGCTGTCTTATATGGTCTTTAGTACATGGGAGTTGCTCAATAAGCAGGAACGATTTTTACCTTTCAGAGCCAGCCTAGCCATGAAGACACAGATGGAGTAATTGTTAAGACAACAGAATACTTACATTAGTTGGCATTTGTCATGAACATTGGAAACGCATGACAGAGGGCTCCAGTGATCTATCGGGTAAATTCTGGGGGTCACAAGAGTGCCCACCATGGTTTTCACTTTGCCATAAGAAAGGGGTGGGCAGAGAGAAGAAGAGGGGGCAGCACCCGGGCACAGCTGATAGTCTGATCAGGTGCCAAGGGATCAACAGTGTTAGTAAACATCTCCAAAGCCAAACTGGGAGTCTGCATGGTACCTGATGCTGTTAAACTCTTAGCATCAGGGTGAAAATTACAGAAATGGGTAAATGTTAGTGATTGGAGCCATATTTCCTGTGTGAACATAGTACTCCTTTGAAAATAAAAGCATTTCAAAACCTTTACAAGAATACAAAAAGCAGTAGAATGGATGTTTTTAATTTTGTATTTTAAGTAAGTTCCTTAACACAATTCATGCCCTTGGGACACATTTGAGCACATACTATGGGCTAGCCCTTATGAGCAAAGCTGATTTATAAATATAAATATAAATATAAATTACTCACAATATCTGCCTTTCCAAAGCTCACATCCTAGTTTGGAAGAGAATCAAATAAACATCTAAGTGCAATGCAAGGTAATAATTGTTACATATGCACCACAGTCCAAGGGCTTGTAAGGGCTCAAATAATCCAAGTGTCTACCAACAGATGAATGGGTAAATAGAATGTAATAGATAAAACCAACAGACTATTATTCAGCCTTTGAAAAAATGAGACTCTCTTACATGCTACCACGTGGATGGACATTGAAGACCTTAAGCTAAGAGAAATGAACCAGTCCGAAAGGTCAAATGTTGTATGGTTCCCTTTATGTGAGGCACTTAGAAGGGTCAAATTCCGAGATGGGAAGTGGAACAGTGGTTACTTGGGGTTCTGGGGAGGAGAGAATGGAGAATTATTATTTAAGGGGTACAGAGATCCTGTTTGGGATGATGAAAAAAGTTCTGGAAATAGAGGGTGGTGATGGTCACAAAACATTGTGAATGTCCTCAATGTCACTGAATTGGACACTGATAATGGTTTAAATGGTAAATGTTAAGTTATATATATCTTATCACACACACAAAAAGGTAAAACTATAACAACCATGTATCTTCCTGGCAAAACGAGGCCCTTAAATTTTCTATTGAAGCATAAAATAGTCCCACCAGTTATTCTGTTTGGAAACCACCTCACTCAAGCCTCCTTCACCCTGGTAATCCGGGTTTGGTGAGCACACCGCCCAGGCTCCCTGCACTCAGCAGAGGCACTCCGGGAAGTGTCCTTTCTGTCTTTCCAAGGAGCCTACAGTTGTTACAAGAATGTACGCGCCCGCACACCCAACATACTGACATTTCTGGTGGCGACGTCAGCTATTTGTAAGGCAGCCTTGTTACAAATTCTTAACCAGCATCTTGGAGTCTAGGAGCAAAAATAATATTTTCAGATATTTTGTTCTTTCTCCAAACCCAATGAGGGTGCATCTGGGTTACTTAGAGAATCCAAAGTTGAGTATTAAGATAAATCATGCAGTTTAAGCAATGCGTTGCCCTATGAAGCCCTGTGTTATTATCTTCATAGCTTGTGGAGAAAAGTACTTTATTCTTTGCCTATTACTTCAAGAATGAAATGGCCCTGATGGCATTCAATGAATGGTATCTTGTCCAAACACACTGTATCGGCGCACTCCTGAGGGATGCTGAATAGATTTTTCTGCTTTCTCGGAAAACCAGGGCAGGACCTGCTTTACATAATACTGTTTCAATTCGAGTGCCTAGGAATGAAAAATAATGATTTCCAATGCGAACAGTCAGCCGCCCTGATGTAGTTTTGCTCCCTGAGTGACATGGATTTGTCCAATAGTGTCTCTTGGGTGATTGAAAAAAGAGTAGATAAGTGGGTTTTAATTTTTCACCACTCAGGAGATTGCCATTTTTGCACTGACCACTTGTGGGCAAAATCTGTGTCCTGGCTCGAATCCTCTTGGTCCACCTCTCGCTCCAGTCATCGCTGCAGCCACCAGCTTTGAGCAGGTGGAACCTGGCAACACGTCCCGTCTGCTGGAGTGTCTCTCTTGCTGTGGGCACCACAGCACGAAGCACCCACAGGGACCAGCCCAGCACTCACACTAACATCACCTGAACGTGTGAGGGAGTTGATGCCACCGTGGCAACCCTCCAAACAGCTGGGGGGGTGGGAGCTGGAGAGTAAGTGCTCCCCCACTTCCAGTGCTCAGCCTCCATGGTTCCTTAGGTGGCCCTCATGGGGATCGAGCCCCCCATTGCCCACGAGAGAGATGACCTCAGAATGCATCATTACTAACTTTTCCTCTTCCCTCTCCCTAAATCTCACTCCTGATTTCTGGGAACACTTCCCATAGTTAGAAAGTTCTGGAAATCAATTAAGACGTATTCCTGAATAGGAGGCAGGAGATACCGAGGCCTGGCTGCTGGATGCAAGCTCTAGTGTCTATAATAGCATGAGCTTAATGGAGTTTGCTCTCTTCAGTAATGCTAGGTCAGTGTTCCAAGTTCAATGCCAACTTAGTTCTTACATTTTAACTGCTTCAAGTGAATGTGGTTAAGTAGATTTGGTAAATTACTCTCCTTGTTAGACATGCCATAAATGCAGTATCAATTTGTGATACTGATTGACATTCTTCAAGTACAAATTAAAATGTTTTTAAAAGGGAAGGAAATGCATCTTAAAACATTTTTTAGAACTTGAAACAACTCAAGCATGCAAAAAAAAAAAGGCACAGAAAATTAATTCTATGGCGTACCAGCCAGACGAGACAGCTATTCGTGTTTATCCTATTTGCTTTGAACCCATTATCTCAGTGCTACAATACTATTTTGTTTATAGTACTATGAACAAAACTACGATTTTTTAGTAAAGAAAATATTTCCGCAGAGCTAAGGCCTCACCCCAAGCCTGCCTCCTTCCTCTCCTCTCCCTCCGCAGCGATACCACAATTCAGAAAACAGCATTTTTTTCTCACACACTTTGTGGTTCTGTACGAACGTGCTCCCACGAACAGTATTAGTCCCCTGCATTCTCCCTCTTGTTACTGTTGGGAAGTCTGGTTGCCGTTCTTGGTAAAAGCAAACAAACAAGCAACCAATCTTTCTTCTGTCTGCGAGTATTTTTTAAGATTTTTCTCCTTGACTTTGGTATTCTACAGTTTCAGGACAATATAACAATATAATCAGGTATTTAGGAAAAATGTACGAGGCCTGAGACTCACTGTGATTTATAAAGCTGAGGATCCACGTCTAAACTCACTTCTGGAAAAAGCCTGTTTCCTCCTCAAACATCGCCTTTCGCAAGCCAGGTCCCCCTCCCTGACAGGCTCATGCGACCATCTAGGTTCTGACTCAGCGCGTGGCCCCTGGCAGTCAGGCACTGCCACCCCCCCACCCCCCATGCACTCCACGTTGGAGACCGAGGCAGCAGGAAGAAGTGGGCAGCGCTGTCCTCACAGCTGGGTAAACATGTGTGTCATCCAAACAGATACACTTTGGGGGTAAATTAATAGTGTGCCAGGGCCTTTTCAGGTGAATGGCTCTGGGCTCAAACCCTGGCTCTGCTTTGGCCAGCTGTGTGTGTCTGGCTGTCAGGTGGCCATGGTCCTGGCGTGCTGGCCTCCGACGCAAGTCCCCAGGAGTGGCCGCAGTGCTCGGTGGACCTGAAGTTTGTCAGCCACTCCAGGTCTTCACGGAGCTCGTTGTCCAGACCGTGGGCCAGGACCTGGCTGTATTTCCCATCCTTCACGTCCTTCTGTCTGTCCAAGGGCCAGTCTGGGATCTCGTGGTGGCGTGGCGTCTGCCTAACGGTGGTCACACGTTCCGCCTGGTCCTCAGCGAGCCCACCTGCCTTCCCTAGCACCACTGCGCATGGCTTCGCCCACACCGGTCACTGCAGCGATGGCAAAGCCTCTTTCCGATGCCCGCCAATACTGGTGATGAGCACGAACGAGCAAAATGTGCTGGAACTTCCCAGAGGTCGCTGGGGACACGGGGGCAGCCCAGCAGCAGCCATAAGCTATTTTTAAGAAGTAGGAAAAACTCCCAGGTCTAACAGGTCAAAATGTTGTGTTTCCCTCTGGAAGAGGAGATACTTGATACTAACGTCGGTTTCCCCATCCAAGCCATGGGCTGCCAATACTCTTCGATTCTGGTTCTTCTTCTGAAATTTGTATTTGCTTCCAAAACTGGTTAGACACAGTATTTCGCATTCAGGCCACTGGCCACGTTTGCGCTGTGGCAGGCACAACGGACAGAGCCGTGGACCCACCTCTGGAAAAACAGCATGAAAACCACGAGTGTCCCGGGATGACCCGCCAAATGTTCGGGTCTGCTGTGGCGGCCGGGGTCTGGCCTGGGAGCCTAAGCTCAGAAATGTCGAAAGAACACAGGGCAGGCCTTCACCTCCTCTTACCTCGCGGCTGCTCTCACACATGAATCAGGGCTGAAGCACCTTTCCTTTGCTAGGCTCTGCAAAAATGGTGTATAAATGGCAGTTTGTCAAAGCGATGAAGTATTAGCAATCCAGATGGGGGAAGAAATAAAATGGGCAATCATTGTGTAAAGTTCCAGAAACACTTTATTTAAAAATGGAGTCGTAAATGCATAACAAAATAACATAAGTAATAAATGTAACAAAAATAAATAAGGAGAATAATGTATTCATTAAAAAATAAAAATAACATAGTAAAAGGCCAAATGTTTAAACAAATCTGTGTAAACACTTAAACAGTCATGTGAGGAGACAGATGCTAATGTTTCCTAATCAAATCCTTACCTTCTCCCTCCCCGGGGACGTAATCGGTACCCAAACATTCAACAAAAGAAGGAACAACTGATTAGGTCGTTTGTTTCTTCAGATGGACTGACCCTGTTTTAACGTTTCCTTTATTCCTTCAGAGCATTTGTGTCTTTCCGTTCGTGTTCTTTAAACCATTTTTTTTCAGTCTTCCTTTATCAGAACGGGGTATTTAGCTTCACCAGGAGAACAGTTCATTTACCCTTTTGCACAAAAAAAGTTTAAAGAAAAATATGAGACCCATTACGCAACAGACTTTAGTTTTTACATCTCTACAAAAGGGTATTTTTTGCTTTTCTTTCTTCTTTTTGCATCTTTATCAACTGGCCCAACAGTGCAGGGTTTTTGTAAATCCTGTAAAGTTCTGCAGTGTATAGTGAGTTTCTTAACACAAAGGGAGCACAGGATTATTGCTGATACGTTCTAGACCATTTCATTAATTTGCAAAGGTTGTAGTGGGAACCTTTAGAAACTGATGGTGTCAAGGGGAAACTCCAAGTCTACTAATAATATTTAACTGAATTAAGATTCACCCAAATTACAGTGTTCTGGAAACACAGATACTTGCTTTCTTTGAAAACTTACCCAAATGTGACCTTACTGGAAAGAGAAAAAAACTAGTTTACAGAAGGTATTTGTCATAGGCTTTCCGTTTAGTAACACAGGCCCAAAGCCTTTGTCGCTGTTGTCTTGCAGAGTCCTTATAAATGAGTAAGAAAGACTGAGACAGAATTCACTACTGGGTCCTACCGGGAGACACACGGAAGCAAGTCACTCTGCCTGGGAGTGACACTATCAACTAAGCTTATGACTACTGGTTCTCAAGTCCTAATGCAGGGAATTTTAACTTCATGATCATTTCAGGGAATTTTTGTTTTTCAACCGTCACAGAGAAACTCGGCAACACAGGACCAATATACATGTTCTCAGTTTGAAAAATATACTCCACCTACACTACCTATCCAGTTTAATCTTTCTAGTTATCATTGGCCCTAAAGTGAGAGACAAAATCTTACTTCCATAAAAAAAAATTTAAAAAAGTGCCAAATTCATCTTTTTTGAAAGTGGAGTAAAACGCTGCGGGGTTAAAACAAATACAATATTATCAGTCTCCTATGTACAAGAAAAGGCGGTTAGTCCTTACTGATCTCTAGATACGTCCACCTACCACTCCCAGTAAATCTTAGTGCAGACATAATAGTTCATCTCCGTAAACCCCAAGACAATTTACGTAGCAACAGAATTATATAAATCACACGTATGTTGGAAAATTTTAGAACATAAGAACGACTTTTTAAAAGGTCAGTTTGTGGAGCGTTATGTGTCACTATGTCCAAAGGTGATGAGTACTAATATAAATCCTATTATTGAGAAGTAAATATAAGTGCTTAACAAATCTGTACAGATGAAGAGAAAGTCCGTTTCAGGGAGCAGCTTGGCACAGGAGACACGGGGGCATCGGAAATGCTGGGCATTTAAGTTTGCTTGTAGGTCACAGCACGGCTTAAAAAAACAAACAAAAATGCTGGGAAAGGATGTGATTATACTCAATCTGAAAATCATAAAACCACAGAAGGTGAAATCACCATGATCTGCTTTTTCCTACATGTGTACCCAGTGGTTCTCTAAGTGGCTGGACAGGATGAGTATGATACCACGTTAGAGGGGAAAAAATAAATAAATAAAATTAAAAAGCCAGAGATAACAAGATTGTACTTGACCAAGCTGTCTTGTTTTGTGCAAGTCAGCGCCACGCTGCTGCCAATATTCCTGGTCACTCCACAGGTAATTACTTTCTAACAATCGGGAGAAAGTCATTCGGGGACTGTGATGTCCTCTTCTTCCCCATCAGGGTTGAACCTATTGAAATGGATACTGAAGTCAGCCTCGGACTCCGTGTTCTCAAACTCAGCTGAGACCGAGACAGCCGCGGGATGAACAACCCGAGCTTCCGGTGGGCAGAGGGACGGCGTCTGGCCTGGGCTGCTGTGGTTATTCACAGGACTGGACTTCTGCTTCGGTGGTGACGGCAAGAGAGCACTGGGGAATCCCATATTGTTCAGGGCCTCCAAAGTTCCGTCTGGGTCAATCATGGCATTGATCACTGAAGAAGGAAGAAAAGGAGGAAGGGAAAAGACAGCTGTTGATGTGGTGAAGTTTGGATCGGAGCATTGCTATGACTTGGAGAGTATTTTGACTACTGGTGCTGTCATTTGATGCTTAATTTTGGCTAATCCTTTCTCTACTGTTTTAAACCCATTTCAATAATTTGGGGGCTGATCTCTAGAGTCTACGGACCTGAATGCTTTCTTTGGTGCGCTGAGTAGCTCATGTAGGGGCATTTCAGAACCTGTTGGAAGACTGGTATTTGGAGATGTGGAATTCAGAAAAGATTTCTTTAAAATTCACTTTCCTTTTTTTAAAGAGGATGAGTGAAAACACCGGTTATAATTTTAGTACACACCCCAGCAGCATTAACCACTCCAGGAACTGGGGGTGAGTTGCCCTTCATGGGGTTTGGAGTAACACGAAGGCTGGGGAAAGTGAACAATGTGAGCCCAGTCTGAGTGCCACCATGGCATGCTGTCATTCATCCTGGTGACAGTGCTAGGACATTGGCCGTGTACAAGGGTGCATGTGTGTGCTGCTGAGCCCTGAGGATCCTCTCGTAGCCTGGAAACCACTATCCTCTGGCAGCCCCAGCAGGCCAAACAGACCTTGCTACCTTCAAGGGAGGGACCAGTTAAAACCAGTTTCCAATCCAAAAGATCTTTGAGTGGATGAGGAAAAATCTTAGGCAGTGATTTTCAACTTGGCCTTGGGTAGAGAGGGATTTTGGGAGAAGGAAACACCAAAAGACTTAGGAATCACTTCACAGGTCCTTTAGGCATACCCCCCTTCTACCAGCTAACTAAGCCACTTTTATTCATGGGGTTCATCCAAACACTCAGCGGTGTTGAGGCTGAATGAAGATTGAAAATCACTCAGGGAGGACTCACATATCATGTCTATGATAATTCAAGCAACAAACATTGAGCAGAATTGGCAGTTCATTCTGGAGTCGGCTTGTACTGCTGGGGACCTCTGGGTCAAGGCACACACAGGCACTGACGCACGACTGAGGTCTGACCCAGCTGGTCCAAGGTCTCCGCCAAGGTTCAGGAGGTGGCTAACCGAGCCTCTCTTCTCTCTCTCCCCTCTGGTCCCTGGGGCCAGAGTGACACGCTCATTTCTGGTTCACCCACACTATTATCGTCCGCGTTACCAGTTCGTTTGGGTTATACCACAAGCATAATGTAAGAACTGCCCGGCCAAAGAAGGAAGGCCAACTCTCAATAAGCATTTTGAGTTGCTTACATATATTTTAGTATGTTATTTTATATATTTCTCACATATTAGTATTTATGTATTTAATAGGTAATACATGTAAGACTATAAATTACTTTATAACATCTAACAATATGCCCAAGATTTCCCTTTGCTGTCTTTTAAATTATTTATATTGGGCTTTAAACTTTCTTTTTATGAAAAAAGAATTTGGATAATTACAACTCTATATTTTTATCTATGGCACTATATCTAATCAAAGACTCTTCTGATAATCAGGATGTTCTAAGAAATACCGCTTACTATGCACTGTCTCAAATTGTCAGCTCTTTCCACTTAATTCAGTAGTGAATTTACCTTGCAGCTGCTTTTCAACTCTTTTGAGCTCCTGTAAGATGGAAGAAATCTCCTGTAGGGAAAGCAATGACAAAAATTACCTGACTTTACGAAAAACATGTTTATTTGATAGGCAATGATTCTCAGACTCATCTGATTTGGGATATTTAACATTCTCTACATGGCACTACATTTACAGTAATAAGATATGAAATGATTAGGACATCCAGTAAACAAGATCCCAATTTTAAAATCTTTAATGTTAAAATAAAATTGCTTTTTTCCCTGAGATAATGACAAAAGATGGAAAGTTCAAAATAATACTACTACTATTAAAAGGTTATGAAAAACTTATATTGATCAACATTGCAACAACTTGGCAGAAGTGCCTAAGGATCTGATGTTCTTTGGAAAAATGTACAAGCTTCCAACCTCAGTTTTAGGGTGACTCTCTGATCAATGAAAGTCTATGCAAATTTTGAGAAGACAAGCAATTTGCTGAGCAAATGGAAATGACTCATGTCAACTTATATTTGAGTTTGGCTCTTATTTCAAAATTGCCTCCTTCTAATGTATAATTATTACGAGAACATGCGTGCGTGATAGCAATAAGAGATATAAAAGGTTCCTCCTTCATGCCCCTTGCAACTTTGAAGCAACCAGCATGTTAAACTCCTGGGAGAGACTGTTTAAGGCGTAAAATTCCCCAAACATTGCATACATGTCTTCCTTTAAAAATGTAAATCCACAAGCAGCTTAAAAATAAGCACATCAATCCCTTGAAATAAAACGCCACCACTAGATGTTTTACTAGTCAAAGAAAATGGCCATACCATGCTTGAGGTTTTCACAACAGGAACTTCACTCTCCGTTCTTAATTTGCTTTCTATTTCAGCCCAGTTCCGGTCTTTATCTTTAAATAATATTCTACAAATCAAAAAACAGAAGCGTTTTAATTTAGAGACCTATCACATTTGTAATAATACAAAAACAAGGTAGCTTTCAAAGCTAAACACGGATAAAGAAACCACTAAATATAAATAACTGCAAATAAAATACTGAGCCTCTATTACCAACAAACTCATTTATGTGAGAGAGCTGCATGAAAAAAGTAACCGAGTGGTATGACTATGTACATACACTCTGTGTATCTACCTCATTCTTTATTAAAAACCAAACGTAGATGATATAACCTCCCAAATTTTATCTGATATTTGTAATTAACCACCAGTGACAGGGAAAACAAAACTTTGTTCAGACAGAACACATGCAGTAGAAACATAAAATGAAATTAAGATTAAAACAGGCTGAATTAGATATGAATAACTGTGTCTCTTAAGACTTCTTTATACAGGAAAAGGAATCTTACCGATGAGTAAAGGGTGAGCATTATTTTAAAGGTTAAAAAGTGGAGGGCTTACTGTGGTTTTCTTTACACATGTGAACTCATGTTGGTATATTGCACATCATTACTAACTGCTAGGATTGAAGACACTATCCTTTTGATAAAAAGGATCACCACTAAAGATCATTATCCTAATGTTAGAAATTAAATTCAAATATGTTAGCTTATAGAGTACCACACATTTTGATTTGTTATTCAAATACGGTGTATCATCCTTCTTGCCCCAATACTTGGGAATCTGAGACATGACTCAGCAGTTTTCGAAAGATGTAACTGCTAGGCATCCGTTTGCTCTCTTTTCCAGTTTCTTTATTGAGCCTGGAAATCTAATTTACTGCCTTATAGAAACATCAACACCGCACAAAAAAGTAGACTACTTATCTGTATTTCTTCAAGGATCAATATGCTAGGTTCAACTTATTTAAAAACAAGAAATTCATGAATATCAAATCAAGTGTAAAATATGTATGATCACTCATAACTATGCTTAAAAGGGCAACAATGGTTTTAGAATCCAATATAAGAACATTCTGATCTACTGTTGAATTTTTTTTTTAATTTGTATTTTTAGAAAGAGAGAAAGGAAGAAAGGAAGAGAAACATTGATGTGTGAGAGAAACATCAATGGGTTGCCTCTTGCTCACTCCCAAGTGGAGGCGTGGCCTGCAACCCAGGCGTGTGCCCTGACTAGGAATCAAACTGGCAGCTTTTCAGTTTGCTGTCTGACACCCAACCCACTGAGGCACACCAGTCAGGGCTGCTGTTGAATTTTCTAAACCCCCAAAATAAACATCCTTGCCAGACATCTATGGGCTGTTATCCTAATGACTATTATGTTACAGCATAAATAAATTATGTGCGCTGTAAGGGTCCTAACAGCATTAGGGTTGGTGGGAAGTAAGAAACCAATGACTATTTCATGGACCGACTTCGAACCACAGTGGTCTGGTACTATACAGGAAGCCTGTAATTAGCCATACAGTGCTGAACAGAGAGTGAATTTTGCCAGAAAATGGTTACTGGAAATACTGTTTGTGCTTCAAATCGTTGAACCATACATCTTTCACATAAAGCCTTTTAACATAAATTTTCTGAATCTTTAAAGAGTGCACACTGTCCCTTTTCACTGGTAAAGAAGATCAAACTAGAATAAAGTTTGAGGTCTTATAAAAGAAGTCCCAAGAGTCTGTTAATTTAAAATACCATTTAACATGGAAGAGAAACTGTTTCTGGTTACTGATAAAGTTAACTAAGTGATGACAGCTGTTCACTTTCAATGATAAGGTGTGCAATGATCTGGGCCACTTATTTCTCTGTGTGTCCCCCTTCATGCTGCCTGTCCAGCCTGTGGCTATTACTTTTCTCTAAAAAGGAGGGAACGTGGCTGAGGTAGAAGTGAAACTCAGTGCCACCGATTCCCTTGTTTCCTGGAGCTGCGGCCACCGGCTTGGACATGACACTGGGGAGCCGGCACCTGTTAATAATATAAGCAAGGAGGTCCGCGGAACAAAACAGCACCTGATCTTGCCGGCGGTTTTATCTATAGACTGCCGTATCTTCCGAGAGAACTGGAAGACGGACGACAGCAGCAGATTATCGCCCATGACCTGAAACAGCCAAAGAAAAGGGCAGACATTAAAATATCAGCACCGCCTTGTGTTGTCACCAAGAACACTAGTCACAGCTCCCTGAACTTGGGGGCTTTTAGTAGTTACGCCAATTTTAATAAAAAATCAATGAAGAACATAATTCATGTGTCACTACATTGAGAAAGGAATATTCACAAACGAGTTCCTTTTTATTAAATAACTTGTGCAGTTTCCATATTGCGTTGGTCATATCACTTTCAAACATCCATCCGCATCATCCTACCATCCGTTACTATGGAGATCCTGTTCTCTCACGCCCCCAGTGAAATCATCACACCAGGGACAGCAGAGCTAACTTCGAATACTAAGTCTACTAGATATTCTTTCATCAAATAACATCAATAGAAAGATGCAGATTACAGTTCTTGTTCCCCAGGGCAGAGTCTAGTGGGATGGACAGATTTTTAAAATTTACTCAAGATTCAAGTTTTTATGATGGTGGCTGGCACCTCCCTAGCTAAAACTCATGAGCAAGACCAGAGCTCAGCACGCTTGAAGCTCAGGCCAGTGGTCTCGGTCACAACAACTCAGCTCCTATTGTGGCGTGAACGCAGCTACAGGTTCTGCCCAAGCCAGTGGGCGTGGCCGTGCTGCTGGAATAAAACCTCACGGAAATGGGTGGCAGGCTGGGTTTGGCCTGCGAGCTGTGCTCTGTCATGGGCTAAACTGTCACACAGTTTTATTCCATTTAGAGGAATTTATCTTCCTGGACCTCAGGACAGAGTGACTGTAGATAAGATTAGAAGATGGGTCCTTTTCAAATCATTTTCAGGCCAGGCCAGAGACAGCGTGTGGGTAAAGCCACTGAGCATCCTGCAGCCACACCTAAGGCGCTAGTTAGCTACACTCTTCCCTCGGGTCAATTTTTGCTACTTGGTGCTGCTGCAAACATGGGTATTCGCGCATGCCGACTTTTGGCTCCTGTTCCTTAAATCTGGGACGCACAAATGCCAACCCAGGATCACACCCTTCTTGCTGACTGCCCCTTTCTATATTCTCCTTCTACCCGCCCCCTAGGCTGGTGTCTGTAGCACCTCTGTGTATCACTCCTCAGTTAGCTCTTAGTTATTTTCCCTTCAGTAAAATACTCATAGTTTTGGGGAGAGGGGGAGAGAATTGCAGATTTTTCTATTGGGTTATTTTGTCTTTTTTAATTGATTGGTAAGAGTTCTTCATATATTCTGGACACCAGTCCTTTGTTAACTGTACTCATCCATCTTTTAAAGTGAAAACTTTTTCTGTCTTTTAAAAAAAAGCAATGCCTCCTGGAATGTTGAAAGCTATTTAGAATCTTGTTTTCCTATAAATTTTAAAGTGTCGCCTTCACCCTGTAGAAACCTGATTCATTTGGAGTTCATTACTGGCACAGGAGGTGACGTCAGGATGAAGTTCCACTAGCACTGTCCCCCAGCCCTGAGTATCACAGTTTCTTCTCTTCCCACAGGGAGGGCATCCCTGCTCTGCCAGTTGTCAATGCTGACGGCTCCCTCACCTCATCTCTGCTCCAGGTTCTCCGCCTTGTAATTGTCAGGTGATCAGGTGGCTCTGCTGGTTGAGGTCTGGGATCACTAGACCGACAGTTGTTTCCTTCCGGTGTCTTAGAATTAACCAACGGGGGGATCTTGCGGAAGTTGAGACTTTCGTCAAAAACACGATCAACCAACTAACAGGACGAGAGCAAACCCTTATGAGAATGATTTGAAAGAGCACAGATATTGGCATTGTATTTTTTATGATGAAACAGAAGTTATTCACTCTCAGGTAGTAAGAGAAGCATGATATCTTCAATAAACCAATTACTCATTCTTTTCGTGAGTACTTCGAAGGTGTCTGTTTTATAAAATCGATGTTCATCTACATAGATTTTATTTGCAAAATCCAAAACAGATTAGTATTAGAAATTTGACTCTTTCATGGACGAGATTTTCCCCAAACGGAAAACAGGTGGTAAATTGAAACCTGGCCATTAGATGAACAAGGAGTTCATTTTCCTCACATTGCCTTACCAGAGGAAATCACCTTTTTCTGTTAGCTTCCTATCTTGTTTTTTCCTTTCTCTTTCTCACCAAATCCAGGTGACAAATTTCTTCACAGATGCATAAGTTACAAATTCCAATTAAACTTACACAAGGAAAAAACTTTAAATCCACAAAATAAGCATTTTGGCCTTAATCAGATAAACTTTTGACAATGCTCCAGAAATGACATATTCCACCAAAAAGGATATACTGCCACCTACTGTGCAAACTATGCACATGCACTGCAAAGTAACTAAAGTTTACTGAAGAAGGAATAAATCCTAGTACAATATTCAGAAATAAAAGAAAAAAGAAAAGTCTATTCAGTGAGATGTTTGGATGATTTTACTGGGTGAATATATAATCATGTTAGATAAAATTTAGTTAGCTGAGAAAATATTAGCTTTATTGTAAATGGACCGGAAGAACCGTGTATGTCTTGCCACCAAGATCTTTTTGTTTTTCAGCAGTAAGGATGACTTTACATACATTTACAATTGATCATTGTGGTAACAAAGCTACACAGATGGGTGGAACATCATTTACCAAATTAGACAACACACAAAGGGAGGAAAAACCAAAAAAATGACCATACGAGAATTACATTATAAAAGGCACGTGCATGACAAAAAGCAACCAAAGATAGAATTAGCATAGTTTTCCAGAATTAAACTTGCCAAAAAGGCTAGCCATTTTTGATTACTATTGAGAACACTATTTTCTAAAATAGGGAAGTAGAATCATCAATAGTAGAGGCTGGCAAATTTTTTTTCTGTAAAGGGCCAGAGAATAAATATTTTCGGCTTTGCGGCCAACCAGTCTCCGTCTAACGCCTTTATTTGACACTGTAGCCCCAAACAGCCAGAAGATAATTAAACAAACGAGTGTGGCTTTGTTGTGATAAATCTTCATTCTTTCAAATGCCAATCAGTACAGCCAGCGCGACCAGGATACCATCAATTTTGTGTTGCACGTTACAGGTGCCTTCTGGAGCAGAGGTATGTGACTGGTGCCCCCTAGTGGTGCCCCCTAGAGTTGGAGAGCAGGAGCTCCGGCTTTGGAAGGACAGGAGCCCATCTGCTAATTTACATCCCGGGGCGTTTACAAGGACGTTCCAAGACTGAATATGCACAGGGGTGGGCAGAAGTAGGTTTACAGCCTTTCACATGGAAAATAATACAATAACCAATATATGATAATACAGGAATAAACTGTTTTGCACACATAACTCTAAACCTGCTTTTGCCCAACCCCTGTGTTTGTGTACGTATATACACATTTCAATTTTCAAAGTATGCTTGTGTGTACATGCGTTTGTGAGTGTGTGTATATTCATCAAAGGAAAGTTTAAAGTAGGAAGACTGTAGAATTTTCCTTTCTTTGCTATGAAAGCTCTCTCCTAGTTAACTAGCTATGAGAATACCTTTTAAAGTGAGGTATGTCAGAGCCAAACTTTATAGAAAATTTATAAAATAATTTATCAGATTCTGGTTTGTTTTTCACCTACCATTTATGTTCACATTTTAAGTAAAACTCTGCACCGATAATTAGCAAAGTACTCATTTTAAAGAGTATCACAGCTTCCTATTCACAGCAGACCCCATGTTAGCCTTTGCTAGTGTTGTCACCAAAGGTCAGAGCTTTGTGAAAGTAAGGACGGAAAATGCGGCGCTTCGTGCACACAGGGCAGGCAGACATGAGTAAAAGAAATTAAGCAAGAAGCTCAAAGCAAAAGAAGTAAAGAAAAGAAAGAACCTTATGCATCGCTCCATGAGGGTCTCCTACCTCTTCTCTAGTGTCTATGGCAGACCCAGGGGTGGTGGCAGCAGTGCTTACTGTGGTGCTGGGAGCGGTGCCCGAGGACGTCACCGAGTCTATCTCCCCCGCTACGTCGTTGATTTCCCGAGCAATGAGAGCGAGATCTTGGCTGATCCTGGTAATAGTTTTAGAAAAGCAGTTTAAGCCCTTTTAAATCACAGCTCTAGAAATGACCAGTTATGTAGGTTGCATCTCCAAAGATTTGTACCCCAGACTGAAGACTTCGAGGACTTCTCTAACTGATTATGAATCAGGACACATTCTCAGAGAAGCTCAGTGGCTTGCTCGTGACCGCACAACTTGAGGCTGTGGCTGCCGGTGTGCAAGGTAGCCAAGGCGGGACCAGAGCCCAGGCGCAGAGCCCATTTGGTAAAGCCACCTATACGTGTAATCAGCCGCATGGAATGAAGAACTAAATAACCATCATCGGTGATAATCAAAGGAAAACATTTGTTTCCTTTACTGCTACATTTTTAAGAGGGAGAAACTGACAAAATCTACCACTGATACTAATGTTTTTCTCGAAAAGATTCCAATTCAATGAGTCTTGAGTTTTCTAAGTTATACAGCCGCTGCACATGAACTCCACTTTGGCTGTTTCCACAGAGAAGGTTTTAGAAAGACAGAACATTCTAAAAATACATGTGAAAGCTCCCTGTAACTTTTAAGTCCAAAGTAGCATTTTTTTTAACTTAAGCGAAATGTGAGCTAAAGAATGCAGTAATTGCGTAAAAATTTAACTATAAATTTAAAAAGAGAAGTTAGGTTGAAGGTTGTGGCCCAACAGAAGCCATCTGTGGGCAGTGCCTTTTTAATTTACTGGTCCCTTATTATGTGCCAGGCACTGTGCTAGGCACAAAGAGGTAAAGAAGCAGACAGGGTCTCTGTCCTAATAAGCTTAGAGACATGTAATGAGCACATTATAGTAAAACATAATGTGGTCAAAACCATAATATTATAATATAATGCACCATGAAAAAGCTTCATATTCATCAACTCAGTTAATTCCTGCAACCACCTGTAAGAGAGGTATTGATCTTCTTGTTTTACAGATGAGGAAAACGAGGCCAAGAGGAAGTGATCTGACCATTTTTTGGTCAAGGTCACAAATAGTGAGTGATCTAACCAGACCTTATGTCATGCTACATCTGGCATTACCATTCTAGGAATAATTTTTAAAAATGTATTAACTATTGAGATAATTCTTTTGAGAAAGGGTTTAAAGTATTTCCTTTGATAATATATTCAGTTCTTGCAATTTCCTGGAATGAAAGAAGTAGGATCAGAACAGAATAACCGGGCTCAATGAGATAAAAAATAATCACCAGCTTCTACAAAGATCCATTTGTTCTTTAAAGTTTTTTATGCAGACACTTGTACAATGAAAAACTTCTGACATTTGTACAAAGTAGTAAGAAATAATTAGAAAAAACAGACCACAGCAATCTCGATGTTACGTAGTAAAACGGTACTAAAACCAACAACTCGATGTATATACAACACAATTCTGTTCACTCAATAGGCACCAAATAGTCTTCTTTTAATTTGCAGGTATGCTGTGTATTCACCAGCTGCTTCTTTGCAATGACCATTCCTATCTTAAAGCTGACTTAATAATATAGGCCATTGAATTAATTTAAATCCACACTGCTTAAAAATCTCATCCACTGAAACCAGTATTAGTAAAAGGCAAGTTACATTAAAATTACAATTTATGAATATCTTCAAGTAGAAGTAGCAGATTTGTGATCCAATACAGGGTATGAATCTTTTCATAAGGTTGTTAAATCTAAGCTCCCAAATCAGTTCTGTAATGTTTTCCTTACATCTCTCGTATCTGTGCTCTTTAAACTCCACTCTTTTCAATGCCTGTTCTTATTTTCAAGTCAAAGCTGACACATTTCTAAACCGACACATTTTATTTGGAGTTTTGCAATCCATCTGCTTCATTTGTAAATACCAACAAAACTCAAGCCTTCAATTGTGAAAAACTAATAAACAATTTGCACATCTCATTTCCTTTTTAGAAAACGTGCACAGGTCAACAGTCCCAAAGGCAGGAAATACAGTTAAGGTTAAGTTCTACAACATCAGTGCTAATTTCCCATCTTCCTGAGTGTCAGAGCCCAGGGTCCAATTTCAAAAGTTTGGGTGGAAATAAATGTGCATTATTTGTAAAAAAGGTGGGATAACATGAGGAACTTTGGGATTTTCTTACTAATAAAGGATCTCAGTAATACCACTTTCTTATTTAAATTAATTAAAAGTTATTTTTTCACCAAAGGGTTAAATACAGGGGTGAAACATGTATTAAAATAGGCTTTGAGTGTACTGGAAATTTAAAAGAAATACCAAAAATCAGAGTCCTTGTGAAATGCACACCTTACTAAACATGTTGTATTTGCTAGTATAATCTAAAAACCGGAAAGCAGACTTCATTGATTTAAATTGCTACAACAAAAACACTCTTTTAGGCTTTAAATTAACTATAAAGGGATAAAGTCTGCTTTATCTTTTGAATAGCACATTAACTTTCAAAAGTTTTTATATCTAAGTAGAGTTCCAAAGGATATCCCTACAAACCATTAAGAGGAGGTTACCTTTGCTATTCCCAGAACAAAGGAACTCGCGATCTGTGAATGAAATTTACCAGCTTTAGAGTCTAACACTGAAGCTAATGACAATGAATCAAACCGCCTGTTACTTCAACTGTGGGGAAGAGATCCTAACAGCAACTGCAATTACTGAGCCTGTAATAAATAATCTGGTCTACTTTTAAAAGGACACGTGATAAACTACAAAATTAGTTTAACAAGGAACATTTCAGGATCACTCCAGAAAAGTCTATGTTGAACCTGGAAAAAGTCAAGCTCTCAACAGCCTTAAAGATGAACTTGACCTACGTACAGCCTATGGGGAAGGTTCACGAAACAGTTTCCTGCCAATAATACGTCTTCCTCTACTTTTGGTGGGAGCTGCCAGTTGCATTTATTACATGTTGGTGGCATTTTGACCCAATACTGCAGAACCTTAATGAAAGAATGATGGCAAACCACATCTCATGTGGACCTTCAATGAAAGCATGAGGAATTGGGACAAATAGGTAATCTGAGCCACAAAAGGCTGGCTCAGGGTGGGCTAATAATGAGCTGAAACTGGAGACTTCTCTTGGGCAGCCGGAGCAATTTAATGAGTGGCCCAAATGAAGAAATAAATTACTAGACTCGGTTTCTGGCCACCAAAAGAGGTATTTAATTATAAAGAGGTACTTCCCATGGTCAATGAAACCAGCTCCAAATGCTAGCTTAGTGCCACGGAGAAGTTATATTTGATGAAATGTGGAAAGAGTCTTAAAACTAGACTCATAAATATGCTTATAAATACAAATATGCATATAAATAAATGGAGCAAGTCATAAATAAAAAGGTAATGGTAAAAGGATAACCTTGAAGGGCTCAGCACAGGGCTGGACATCAATACACATTTCCCAATTGAGTGAGAAAAATGTGATTAAAAATACTAAGCATTCCATTTCCACCAGAGACACAAAGCCTGCCCGTTAAAAAAAAGAAGATGGCCTGAAGTCACCTGATGGGACAGTACTGTCCTTATTCAGTGAGCAGTATTTGAGACAGTGCAGAGAAATAGCAGAAGGTGCCCTCAGGCCAGAGAATATGACAAAAGCAGAGTGCAGTACCGGGAAATGTTGAAAAACGAAACAAAGTGAAGAGTTAACTGTCATTTGAACTTGAAATCATGTGCGCACTCCTTAGCTGGCATTCACAGTCTCCCATTATTAAGCTGGCTCAGCGTGGTCTTCAGCTTGGCCAGCCCTTCACATCTTACAGCTGAGCAAAACTTCCTACGGTCTTATACCTCTCGTGTCACTCTGCCTCCCAGCAGGTATGCACACCTTTGCTTTCCTCCTTTGACTGCGAACTTTCGGAGGTCATCTATGTCCAGGTCACCTTCACGGTCCACTCAGGCTACAGACTCTGCTATGCTCAGAGGAGTTGGTTAAGACTTCCTTGTTGAGCATGTGGGACTATGTCCACGTACAGGCACACTTCCCTTTATTGCACTTTGATTTACTGTGCTTCACAGGCGTCATGGTTTTTACAAATCGAAGGGGAGACCCTCCACCAGCAAAAATTTACATGCACCGTATTGTGCCATTTGCTTCACTGCAGTGCTCTGAAACTGCCTCACGGTATCCCCAAGTACGTCTGTGCGTAATACATAGAAAGAGCTGATCCAAATATGATCCAAAGCAGAACTTCAGAGGTACATAAAGCAAAGAGTTATGACCTTTGCAAGTAACATCCAGTCAAGAGTAGGCTGAAACATGACATCACCTTTATCACTGAATTCTCTTATGTAATATAGCCATAACGAACTAATTGCTAAGCCTCAAAATAAGATATTCTGTTAATAAGATATTAACTCAAGTTTCTCCTAAAGTAATGTAGTGTTACAGTGATATGTGCAATAACAACTGTAAAACAATGAGATGTCTTTAAGCACCTTCTTATTCAAATGGAAATAGAATGCTTTTCTAGTATAATTTTTAGGTTAAATGTATTTTTTAAATTTTATTTAGATTTTTTAGAGAGAGGGGAAGGGAAGGAGAAAGAGAGAGAGAGACATATCAATGTGTGGTTGCCTCTCGTGTGCCCCCTACTGGGGACCTGACCCACAACCCAGGCATGTGCCGTGACTGGGAATTGAACCAGTGACCCTTTGGTTCACAGGCCAGCACTCAATCCACTGAGCTACACCAGCCAGGGCAGCTTAAATGTATTTTTATTTGATCATCTGCAAAGGTAGTATTATAGCTTTGTTTATCCTAAAATTTGTAAAAGTAGTATAATCTTTCAAAGTAGAAAGTAGATTTCCTTTCTACTAGAAGGAAATCTGTATCCATTTTATAATAGAGAAACTGAGGCAGGAACTACCAAAACCATATTATCAGAGGTACCTGGAAAGAGTTTTTTTTTAATTGAAAACCAAATATAGTACATTTTGCTGATACACTTTATATTCCAAATGGATCTTGTTTTTGTGCTTTAAGTTTATAGGCAGGTAAATAATTACTGTACACAGATGGACGAAGGGCTGGTTACGTGATATCGCCCTAACTTCTAAACAAAAAGAATACTGCCAAAGCACAAAACATCCTGTAATAAATTAAAATCACTATTATGATTCCAAAATAAAATATCCTTACCCATTACTTTTAGGTAAGTACTGCTCCCAGAATGGGAGATGCGAGTGACAGCAGTAATCTGTTCACAGAAGCCAGACCACTTCTCACACCCCATTCAGCTTGTGACTCGAAACTGTTTCAAAATAAATCTTCTCATGTCAGGCAACCTGGCCGGTGTCCTACAGGAACACTAACTATCACCATTAACTTTATTTCCTTACATGTTTTCTCTCCTTCCTACCCATCTTTTTTTTTTTATTCTTAAAAAAAATCAATAAAAATACATAAAAATAAAAACTTCTCTGGCTTTGAGATATATGGCAGAAAAATATACCTTGAAAAATTAAAATCTCAAAGGCAAGTTTTATTAGTACAGTGCTATTGACAAGCTGCAGGGAGAAGGCATAAAATCATTCAAGGTTAAAGCGCTTGGCCTTAGAGTCCTATATCTAGATAATAAAACACACAGAGAAAATAGTAATAAAATGCACGTAATAACACAATGGAACCAAGTGAAAATATACAGTTCCTATTCACTTTTCCACTTTTCTGTTTGGGGGCAAGGATGTGGGTTTGGCCAATAAGGAGTCATTCTAGTTTGGAGTCGAGAGCTTGAGAGAGGAGGCCACCTAAGACATACATGCTGGGTCCCTCAGGTAGCACTTGAACTTGAGCGGTGGGACATCTCCCCCAGAAAGGACAAAAGGAGGAGACAGGAGCCAGGCCTGATGCTGCCAGCTATGTCCACAAGAGTAAAAGAGGTGGCAAGATCTTCTCACTACAGGCATTTTGTGGGCCCAGAATAATCCCACCCCTTTCTCTGACTAGAATCAGCTTACCATGCTTCAATAATTATTCTCATAGGAATGCTATTTGTATGATAAGATAAAAATGTTTAAGCAGCACCATGGTATTAGAGGGGCATGTTCTCTGAGAATTAAAAGCAACTACAAGTAAGTCATCGTTAAAGACAAAATTTCTAAATATTACATTAAAATAATAAGCCAAAACCCCTCCACGATTCACAGCAGTCAACAGAGTAAAGAAAAAAAACATAAAGAAAATTGTATTATTAGTTTGTTGGGTTTTTTTTAAGCATCTGTGGACTAATATAGAATCCTTAAATAATATTGCCAAATGTAAGACTTGATAATTTTAGCATATATACGGTGAAAACGTTTACGTAACATATGGGATACTGCAATAAAAGTTAATATCTTACAAACTTTAAAAAAGTTATATTTTAACTACTATAGTGTCTGATTACAGCCTCTCTCAACGTTCAACCACAATCGGTTATCAATTACAAATCACACCTGCAGCATGAATTTTACTTTTTATTACATAACCTAGAGGTTATAATACATTTATTGAACAATGAACATAAACATATTTTGATTAAATTATTACAGGGCTGAACTAAACAATAAACTCATAAAAGCGTGAGTAAAAAATCTGCCCACTCTAATTGTCCACAGAGAACATTAACAACGTACCTCTAACAAGTACACTGTTACATCTTTGATAGGTAAGAGTAAGAGAAAATTTAGCTACATAATTCTTAATTATGTAGAGCTGATACTAACTACCTTTTAAAAACTATACTAACTCATAGCCTCTCTACTAGAAATAAAAACATAATAAAAATAAATGAATTCCATAATTATGTTAGTAGCACTGGCATTGAAAATACGAAAAAACAATGGATGGAAAGTAACATTTACATCTCACAAAACTAAGTTCACAGTTACCTGTGGATTTCATTTCTTGGACTATTCGTCCCAATCAGGTAAAAGCTAACCTTTGTTATCAAGTTGCAATGTGGGCAAAAAATTTTAACTCTTAAAGACGATCCATTAAACCAACCTGGCTATCTCCTCGCGGTGAGCAGTCCAGTCTCGAATGTAGTCTTCCTGTTCTTTTATCCGGTGCTTGAACGAAGAACTCGTAGGCATTGCCGACCCAGAGCTCTGCAATCGAGTCGTTTTCAGGGCTGGAGAAGTACGTAGACGGGTATGTTTAGGGGAATTACGGTTTGATCCAAATTCATCTTCTGAGGTGGAAGCATAATCAGTAGGAAAGCGCCTCCATCTTGAATTTACTAAATTAGTTTAATTATTAAAAAAAGAATTATTATGTGGTCTGCTAAAGGAGATAAAGTAAAAAATCATGATTTCAAAAACACCATGAGCACACACAACACAATTTTCAATAACTGACATACACATACCTCACAAAAACCATAAGTCTACTACTCCTTAAAGATAGAAACATTACAGTTGGGTGAATTGAAAACGATGAATAATTTAAAATAACTGAAAGACCGTGTCTTCTGTAGTATGGTGAATGAACATTGAGATGAAAAATTCACTAATGGTAAACAAGTAAGCAAGCTCGGGTACTTTTTAATTGCAAGTATTTCTCATTGGAGTGAAGATATGGATTTCTTCAAAATGACGGCAACAATAACAATAACAACAACAAAAATAAATTAAGGGAAAAGATTTCTTCATGCCACATGGACTTGCAACATGGAGATGGTAAAAACCCTCTTTTCCCCACATACAAATGTGCATAATTCCTGCTGTGGAAATTATGGCAGAAAAAAACATTACCTCTGGCATTCAACATCCTGTTATGCTATGATCGGAAAAAATCTTTTTACATGGTAAAAACACAACAAAGCATCTTCAGTACAACTCTGCGGCTTTGACACAAAGCATACGGTGAAAATAGACAATGGCATAAAAATCACAAGGAGCAAAACTCTACAAGCTGCTCTCACATCCACTGACACTTAGGCACAGGAGATCACATTTGAGAAACCAGCAGACAAGTCAATGCAGACACTTTACTGCGACTGTTATTTTAAGAATCAACCATAACTTGTGAGGCATAAATAGAGGTTAAAAAACAAGGAGATAATGGTGAACCTACAGTGAACTCCACGAGGACAGGAACCATGCCTGTTTAATCCACCAGGGAATTCTCTAGCACTTAGCGGAGTGTCTGGTTAGTAAATGTTTAACATTTTTGAATAAATGAGTTAATTCCTAGATAGTGACCATTTGCTTTCCTTGAACTAGGAAAACACCGAATGAAAAGCATGCGATGTTTTTGGTGGTTAGCAGTAATGAAACCTTAGCACCTGCTATAATTTCCAACTGCTCTTAATAGGAGGAAAGCTTCTCTCTTTCTTGGTCTCTCTCTTTAAAGTCACCCCAGGCTGCGCAGGCTGGTGACGTCTAGGATGCCTTCGTCTTATTGCCCTGGAGTTTTACACCCTTCCTGTCTTTTCCTGCACAACTACACTTCTGCATGGGGCTCTGTAAGGCTGAGCTGGCTCTCAGATAAAACGGGGAAACCTGTCATCAGGAATACACCATAAATCAGAGTCTACCCATTGGTCCTCATTCATAGTCCTATTTGAAGCTCCTGGAGCTTGGAGCTAGATTCATGGGTATAAGAACATAAAGCTATGCAGAAGCTTCATGGCTTTCCATAGAAGTGTCTGCACACACACACACAAAACTCTGGGTAATTAATTAGAGAGCTTTACTTTGAAGGAGGAATTAAATATACTTTGATTTTAACGTTGTGTCATGAGCATAAATAATATTTTAACCCTCAGGGTTATTCATTTCTAGATATTTAAAATCTCCCATTAATTGAACTGACCCTGAGAACTCGAAAACAATTTTAGAAGAAGGTTAGGAATAAGAGCAAAGAGGTTTTAGAAAAAAGTTAGAAATATGGCAAACCAGTTAAAATATGGCAAAACAAATCAGAAATATGGCAAAACAAATTTGTACTTTTCAATAAAGACATTTCGTTGAATGTTTATTTTGGCACCTTCGAATATGATTCATTAAAAGAAATGCCTACGTAAGAAAAAGATCATTTGTTAGGTTAAATTCCCCAATTTTTGATTTGGGAACTATGGTAACCATGCCTATTACTGAAAATTGTTTGGAGAGAGAACAATACCAGTAACAAAGAGTTGCAATAAATTGCAAAAGTTATGAAACCACAAGTAGGTATGATGGGACTAAGATGGGTAGGTTAGAGGCAACATGGAAAGAATGGCCAAGAGAGCGGACACAGTCCTGCGTGGGTGGCAGCGTACAGAAAAGCAGAATGAGAAACGGACCACCAAGGGCTACTAATGTATGTTAAATGTCATGTGACAATGTATAAATAGAGCCTCATGAGAATTTTAATAGTCTGAGTCTCAAGATCAGAAAATTGTAGAGACATTTTAGAAAAAAAAAGAAAAGAAAAACTTTCTCTTCAAAAGAAATTTGTAAACTTTCCAGGCTTTCTTAGATCTGCCTAAGAAACCAGTAAGAATAGTGACAGCTTCTAATAATATCTTTAAAAGGAAGAGCAACCAAAAGAATAAAACATATTTTAAAAACTGAGAGATAACATTTCTAGTTCTGTTCTCTTAAAATTTGGGGCACAGTGAAAGATAAAGTAGGGCACAGCAGAGAGATGTAAGAACGGATACTCTTCCAATTCCTAAGGGCTGGCTTTCCACAGGAAAACACGTCACACAGTGACGGCTGCAAGGCTCAGGGTACCCCTGGACACCACTTAGCTGAGAAATAACAGCACAGAGAGGGGTCAAATGGAGCCAAAATGACTACACTACAGCCGACAAGGAACTGGGAAAGAGACTTGCATGCCAGGACCCCTAATCAGTTATTTCTCCAAAACATTCTTTTAGTACATTCTGCTGTCTTAATCTTCGCTTCCAAACGATGGTAGCGATCCATTTTATCTGAAGAAAATCCCAATGCCTGTTATTTCATAGAATTTCAGAACAGAATGACTTTAGGCATTAGATAAGTCTAAATTCTTAAAATTATGGAGAAGCAATGGACCCAGAAAGTTCTTGCCTTGTGTAACTCAAAGTTGAGGCCAGGTCTACCGACTCCCAGAGTTCCAAACTCATTCCTTACCATTCCAGGTGTTTTACCAGTGAATGTTAGAAAATCTCATTATGTTTTTACATTCCCATTTAGACTGTTTTTTTAAAAGGCACCCTCAATTTCTCATAGAATAATAGATTTCCTGATTTCTACCTGTGCTAAAGAAAAATGTTTTGCTCTGCTGAGGTGGAATCACGCAGAGAATTAATTTAATTTACATCATTAGGCTTATCTGATATATCGGCACTACTAAGGCATTTCAGATAAATCATTAAACTGAAAATATGGATTGAGGTCTCTGGCATGCCGATCTCTGAGAGGTTTCTTGGTTGCTGTGATGCTGAACAGCACCTATGATACTATGAGAGGAGGTTCCCAGAGGGGCTTAATTAATTTCATAGCTGACCTGAAATTTTGATCAGTTACATTAATTATAAATTCACTCGCATTATAAAATCATGCAACACTCCCTCTTGTGGAAGTAATAAACTATATTCACTATAAAAACATACCATGGAGTCTACAGAATTAACAAAGGGAAAAGGGGTTATTAGGATCATTTATCTGTGAATGCTCTGTTTTCTTTTACTGTTACCAAAACTCCACTGGCTTTAAAACACAACCACATTTACAGATGTAACAGAAGCATTCAGACAACAAACACTCATCTTCGTATTTTATATGAGAATATTTTCGGGGGGAATTTAAGCCATTAATACATTTTATAGGTATATTTATGAGCATGTAGCAGCAAACCCTTGAGGAAAAGAACCCCTGACAATGTCCTTATAGTGACCTTTGACCCGGATGAAGAAATAAATTAAGCCACGCTTGCCCAACATTTAATTGCTACCCTCTCTGAAGTGTGAGGACTAGAATAAAAAAGGGAAAGCAAACAGTCTAAAAAAATTCTAAGGATGTTACCATGATGCTTTCATTTTCTAGAATGTACACTTAAAACATAACGCAAACCAACTACTTTATTTTGGTAATTCAGGGTACTTGGTTTCAAATATACCTTGCTAAAATAGACCTAAATCTTTCTGTATAACTTGATATTAAAGGTCACTGAAGGAATTTTGGAGGAAAAGAACTGGTTAAACTAAATGTAAATTACATCAGAAATAAAGTATTAAAGGACCTTTACTCTTAATTTTGCTAAATCAGATATTCCCATTCTTCTATTTTTGTCATATACATTTCTCTGAACAACTTTTTTAGTCATAACCTAAAATATACATTTGAAAATATATATTTTCTTTTTCTATTCAAGATATTATGATTATCTTTAGTAGAAATATAATATCAAAGATACCTTAATTAGCAATATCAAAAAAGTATGTTTGTTTTTTGGGTTTTTTTATACTACCTACCCCAGGTAGCTATACCATTTTAACATGTTACCATGAGCTGAAATACCCTGGCCATTGTCTTTCTAGGTAAAATATCATAAATGGGCATCCTGAGAGTTCTGGATATACAATCTTGGGTCACAACGTGGCTTTAGGCTCATCAGGAGGAACATGAACTTGGTAAAACATCAGAATGACGAATGTTATAGTGAATAACCCCAAGACCCGTATATTGTATACTGGCCTTGGATATACTCCTGATGATAATCCAGCAGAGTCTAGCAGTCCTCTGGTAGCCTGTGCGCAAGCAGACACTCACTGTTTTTCAGAGCTGGACTAGATGTGGTGGAAGAAGCGAAGGGCTGGGGATTAAAAGCCCTGGATTCTCATCCTGTCTCTGCTACGGCTATGTGACCAGGGCAGGGGGTTTCATCTTGGGCTTAGCTGTTAGCTATCTAAACTGAATGGCCCTTCTAGCTGTTAAATTCCATGATTTTAATTATTCAATATACTGCTATTACGTCTGAAGAAGGCCAAAATCATGTACCTCACTCTGCCCTCAAGAATTTCAGTAACTAATTCAAGGTGCTTTTTGGACATAGAAAATTGCACGTTTGTCAAATTCCGTAGTCAAACAAGCCCAAAACAAAACTTATCCTTAAAACATGTGCATGATATGACATCTTAACCATTTCTTAGACCTGCAGAAGTAATCCCACTGGGTTTGCATCCCAAAGAAGCCCCTCAAGTTAAACACTGAGGAATGACCAAATCACTCAGGTGTTAAGAGCTCGACAACCTGGACCAAAGGAAGTTGTTCCAAGCCACTTGGTAACATACAGTGTGTGTTATAGCCTGTGTTATGCTACAGCCTATGTTAAGCCTTAGGGAGCACTTAAACATTTTTGTGATCTTAGAGATGAGGTGACCAAACACACAATGTGACAGAGAAATTTTGTCAGAGCACACACCAAAGAAAGAAGGACAAAGGAAATGTGAAGAGGTAGGGCCACAAGGGACACTAGAATAATGGTGAGTAAACATAACCCGAGAGAGAGTAGCAGTCGGTTTGAAAATACTTGGCAATGCATCTATGAACCGCCAACCAAAGCTTGAGGCATAGAAACAAGAGGATGGGGGTGATAAGGAGAATGCACCTATTGTTTCTGGAATCATGATCGCATGTAATGTATCTTCAGACCCCACACATTCCCACCACAGGTACAGCCACCATCACCACACCCACCAGCCCGGACAGAGATGGAAATGTGGACAGAGTGGAGGACCAGCAGTGGAGGGAGAAGAGGAGGAATAAAAAGGAGAAAAAAGTAACATAGGCAAAGCACTGTTAGTTTTGGGTCTTGTAAGCTATAGTGTGGCAGGTGAGAAAATTAAAAGGTAAGACCGCATACCGACTTTCTCTGCATTCTAGCTCAGGACTTGGGGCTCCCTGAGATGCCTGCTCACTGAGGGTAATAAATGTTCAAGTTTGCAACAGCTGGTTTCCTCGCACTGGCCTGTTCAGCCACACCCCTGCAGGAGGCTGATTATGAGGTAATGAGCCCGTGTCTGCGGGATACACACAAATATCTGTCTCAGTACCAAAGGGGTCACACGTGTGTTCACAGGCCTTAGCTCTCAATATGAAGTATGTAAACAGACAAATATGCCAGAGGCAGTTAAAATCTGGTGGGGCATAAGTCATTTTTGTAAAGATTACAGGTAATGATGACAGCTAACTACTATTCTTAAATGATGTAACAGTGCTTTATGAGCCGATGCTCATAACCTGTTAAATTTCTACAGCCCAGTTTGACCCACGGGCTAAGTGACTGCCTCACGAATCCATCTTCTTCCACTGAAATAAATCAAGGGTTAGATTCACTTGCCCCATCCATCAACAGATCTAACTTTTAAAGGTGTGTAAGATAAGACGGCATACCCAGGTAAGGTGTATAAGACATGGCAAAAATAAATAGGTAAAAAGTGTAAAATATTGATCATTTCATTCAGCTCTGAAAGGAGTAACAAAAGGTACAATGCTTTTCTTCAGATCCACAAGGGCTTTGAATTAGGAGAGGGTATTTGAACGTTAGACATATGCTTTTGGAAGCCCAATGTTAATTCCTATTACCTAAACTAGGGAGCAGTTCCTAATCTGATTTTGACATGCCAGCCCAGATGGCTCACCAACTAGACAGGTAAATCTCCTATATCAGCTCAATATACCTCTAATTTTCAAATCACTATTTTGCTCCAGGATATTAACTGGAAGTGTACGTAACATCTGAGTTTTCTACTTATTAAACTAAATAAAATAATTTTTACAGGAAAAAAACTCTCCAGAGTAACTTTTCTGTTGAATATTTTGAGAAGCCATGCTGGAGACATAATTTTTTAAAAAAGAAATCCCAACACATAAAATAAATATGTAATATTGTAAAAAGTCTGGATCCAATTTACCTGAAGGAGAGCCATGCGTTGAGGACATACTTTTGACCTTGGAGTCTGAGAGTCGAGAGATACTGTTGGCTCTAATTCTAGGAGAAAATTTATCTGAAGGGACTAATCTGGCTCCACTCCTAATGATGGCTTCTGCGGTCCGTGAAGAGGCACTACTTCTAGAGATGGTTGCTTCGGAGTCACTGCGAGCTGACAATGAGCCCAGCCGGGTTCTCCGAGGCTGAGCCAGTAAATCAATCCTAGAGATGTTACGCCTTCCTGTGGGAGGTTTTGATGTTGAACTCGTTGTGGAAACTTCAGAAGCGACGGATGCTTTGTCAGCATCGGCAAGTTCACTGTCTGAAGCTTCACCAAGTCGTGCTCGGCGCAAGAGGGAAGTCCTGGTGGGTCGTGGCCTTGGAAGAGTGGTGGATTTACTGGATGAACCAGGCGCTATGGGAGAAGTCTTAGACTTGGTCACCTTGCTTCCGTCCAGTTTGGAATGCGCATGCTCATCAGTTGAGGTAAGGGGAGTCCTTCCATGAGGTTTACAAGAGTAAGTTTCCTGATCAGATGACAGAATGTCAGAGATGGCAGAATGAGGCACACTAGAGGTTTGGTCATCGTCGGTCAAATCCACCGAAGGCTGTCTTATTCTCCCACTGGACTGTACGAATTTACGACCATCTGCTCTTGAACCTAGATCTGAGGAACGGCTTTTTGTTTTCTTTTCGATTTTCTCCCTAGCACCAGAAGATGACTTTGCAACATCTTTGGAAGGAGACCCGGAAGAACACCTGTCTTTATAGAGACTGGTGAAACTCCTCCGCTTCTGGGTTGACTTCCTTTCGGTCTCCCCAGTCACCAGGCTGATTGTACTGGCTGTGTCCACATCAGATTCTGGTGAAATTGAGTTATCTCTGTTATAACTGGGGGTATCTGGGCCTTCATCGGTTTTGTTATCTTCGCGCAGTTTAGCTTCCAGAAAAGCCATCACTGCCTCTGTGTCTTTTAGGATAAGGGTTGTGTCCATACTGGAGTCAGTTTCCATGGAATCGCTTCTCTCCCGTACTCTGCTGGCAGATGCCAGTGCCAGAGACGGGGGTGTAGATGAAGTCTGCTTATTGATGTGGGGGATAAGCTCTATGGGGATGTTGGGGCTGGGTTTCTCGATCGTGAAGCTTCCCTGTCGCACTAAGGACTTGGACGGTTCCTTCTTGTCTCCTCCCTTTGAAGTGTGACTTTTCAGAATGTCCTCTGCTTTTCTCCGCTTGCCCTCACTCTGTACCACCCGTTCTCCTTTGCTGGCAGGATGGCCTGGGACTTTTTCTTGAGATAGTGACTCCTGTTTAAATGATTCCTCCCTAGTTCTCTCTACCTGACCTGAGGCATTTTTTGAAGATAATTTAGGTGTCCACTGGACCTGTGCCTTTGGCTCCTGCTGCTGGAGTTTAGCTAATGTTTGCTTGACCAAAGAAGCTTCCTTATCCGCTTCCCCAGTCTCCTTTCCAAGGGAGGGGCTGCCTATGTGCAGCGGGGCTTTACTGTCCCCACCAGTTTTCAGAGGGTCCCCGCTCACCGCCCTGTTCGGTTGAGTCAGGGCTCTGTCAGCATCCTGCTTATCTTTCTGGTAGACCTGCGCAGGGGCTTCCTTCTCCTGCAGCTCTGTGTCTTGCTTTTCCCCTATCTCTGACCTCTGGCTCATAACCTTGGCTCTGGAGCTCTCCAGGGCCTTCTCTTCATTTGGAAGCTGGGGGAGGGTCCGTCTCCTTCTCTCCCCCTGATGAGCCAAGGAAGAGGCTGAGCCAGTGCTCCGCATGGAAATGCCAGATTCATTGATATCTGCATCTGTGAAATAAAACCACAAAGAAGAAATCAGGGCAAAAAGTAAATATAGAAAGAATACCATATTACACTAGGTTTTGAAGTGTAAGTTGAGAAATGGCTTCAGTCTAAAATAAAACTTGGACTCACTAAGCCAGCATTGTGACAGAGCAGTTTAAAAAGTAGGTACAATGCCAAGGGCACAAATGGGCAGGCTACTGAGAGGGGAGCCAGGGAAGCAAAGTGCATGAGATGAAAAAGCAGGGTCATCTGATCTGACACCTACTTCTGTTGCTCCTTTTTCTTTTAATGTGTTTTATGGAAGTTCACCGTGCTCATTCTTGCTTTTGGGGCTTATTATCCCATCCTCTTAAGTTTTGCTCATGACAACAGACTCTAATCAGTGTATTATAGAATTGCACAGAAAATGCCTAATAAACACTGTTCATTTGCTATACTTCCAATTAAACAGCAAAAATCTTGTTTTTAATAAGCATTATTATCTACCTGCAAGAATACGTTGGATTTCCTAAGTAAAATGGAAAATGTAAGACTTGATACGTTTTTCTAAAAATAAAATTCAAAGCTGATTAAAAGAATTTCTTAAACTATAAGTATGAAAAAAGGTGATAGGACTTGTTTTAATTTTATAAACGGGGGGATTTTAAATTATGGCTGCCTTGTGCACTAAGGCCTCATAAAGAAATACACAATCACTTTCTCTTTTTTAAGTAAGTAGAAGCCAGTGAGAGAATACATACATTAATGTTTCCGTGTGAGAGAATTTGAAAATACTTAAGGAGGATTTTCCTGAATAAATGGAATGTGTTTTTGAGAAAAGGGTTACATCTTTCAGAGAAATATAAATTAACATATAAAGGATCCTAATTTTTAAAAAATAAGTGGGGAAAAGATGCTAGATAAAGCTTCGATACATCTCTTTTCCCTTTACAATTCTTAAAGTTTAGCATTAAACTTTCATAGCAATAAAATGAATATGATGCAAGAAAATATTAAACTTATCGATTTAACTAATTCAGCAATTAATCGTGTGTTTTGTTATGACTTACTTCCTTGCTGCTTGAAGCATCTAAAATGTAATAGCTATTTTATCTTTTTGTATTTGTCTAGCATTTCTCACAATGGCTAAATGGCTAACAAGAACACTTTAGATTTAAGTGGATTTATCAGCTTATCTAAACAAATTAATGTACAACATAAAGCTGGAATGAGATAATGAGGGCCAAGTGGCCTACTCTTTCTTATAGCAAGGGTAGAATTTTGCTTCCCAGAGCTAATGCTTAGTAATTTTATAGTGGCTTCTTCTTATAAATGTACCTCGCTCCTCTCTGTCTGGTCTCTGTTTCCCAAACACGAACTGGTTTCTCTGAAACAACCTGCAAATCCCTGTCTTTCCAAAGGTTTTTTTCATAGAACTACCAATTGCTTCTCTGCTTTCTGACCGATAAATGCTACGGCTTTTCCCATACCCTGTCTTGTACCTTGGCCAAATAATGCTGATTAATGTTTCCGAAATTCTCGAACCCGATTTTTAGAGAGCCACAAGCCAGAGACAAAATAAATTTCTATTTCCATGCTAAGGATAACAGAATTAAGACTATAAATCTAAAGCCACATGCAAATTCTCCTTGAGTGTTTTGTTAAAATTAAGACTGTAATGAACTGAATTTAATAATATCACTAGAAGCATAAAATTTGTTTTCTTTAAAGAAACTGTATTTCAGTTCACAGAAATATAATTTAAAGACAATAAAAATCACATTACATGGATTCAAGAGATGTAGTAAGTAAATTATGTATAAAATACATTCTTTTTTCATTGATATATGGCACAAAAAGTAGCATTTACATATCAGCTGTATTAATGAATGGGATCATTCGGAATGTGTTAGTCTTCTTTTAAAATTTTCATTTATACAGATTTGTGTATGTTATGAGCTTCATCTACAAATTATCTCTTTATCATCAGAGTTCATTTGAATGGTTCCCACGTTAGT
>VMDR010006338.1:0-46063 GCA_007922815.1 Macrotus californicus
TTCAGCTAAGCAAGATGAATAAGCTCTAGAGATTTTCTGTAAAACAGTATATCTACAGCCAACAATAAACAATGTATTGTACACTTAAAATTTATGAGACTAAATCTCATGTTAAGTATTTTTACCACAATATAATAATTTTTTTTAAAAAAGCTAAATGAAACATATCTTTAGGTGAGGATTTTTAAAAAAGCTAAACTGAAAACAGAAAGAATCTATCTACTGTCAATGTGGAGTGGGATTTTGTGGTAAATTTTATTAATTGAAGGACAAGGTTATTTTTCTAAATCTATGTTTGAGATTTGTGATGGTGTTGAATCCCCAACCTTGTTAAACTTACTTATTAGTTCTGGGACTAGAACTTTTTTTTTGGTAGATTCCTTGGGATTTTTTAATGTAGATACTATGTAACTTGTAAATAAGAACATAATTTATTTCTCCCTTTGCAATTGGCCTGCCTCTTGCTACTTATTTTTCATGCCTTATTGCACTGGCTAAGACAACCAGTATCATACTGAATAAAAGTGGTGAGTGCAAATATCCTTCCCTTTTCCCAGACTTGTGGGGGAAGTAGTCAGTCTTTTATCGTTTAAGAATGATGAAAGCTATAGCTTTTTTGTAGATGTCCTTCAGCAGTTTCAGGAAGTTCCCTTTTATTCTTAGCTTGCTGAGGGTTCTTATCCTGAATGAGTGTTGAATTTTGTTGTTCGTGGGGTTTTTTTTTGCATCAATTGATCTGATCATGTGCTCTTTCCAATTTAAACTGTTAATATATATAAACTAATAACTCTAAGCTTTATTTACTATAAATCAACATACAACTGTCATATGTTAAATTACAGTCATAGATTTTTTTTTTAAATTCTGAACCAGACTAACATCCTTGGAATAAACTCTTCTTGGTTAGTATACATTTTTTATTTATGGTTTTAACTAATTGTTGGACAATTTTTATATCTATGATAATGGGGGATATTTGTCTGTGTTGGTTTTTAGTTAGTTATTTTTTCTTGTACTGTCTAGGTCAGGTTTTATTGTTGGAGTAGTGCTAGTCCCATAAAATGAGTTATTCCTCCTCTTAATTATCTGGAGAACACTATGTAAAATTAGTGTTATTTCTTCTTTAAATGTTTGGTGGAATTGTCAGTAAAACCATCTGGACCTGGAGATTTCCTTAACAGTCATTCAATGTGCATTTTCAAAAACTTTGACTACTGTATTATCTAGCTTTAGAATTTATATTTTGGCCATTTTGTTTATAGTTCCCAAATCTCCCCTGAGGTTCTTTGCCCATTCATTTACTTTCTTCACCATTTTTATACACCCTCAAGTATCATTACAATAATATATAAAGTCCTTGTCTGTTTGTTGCAACATCTGGTTCATCTATGGGTTACTTTCTGTTGAATTTTTTTATAATAAATACTGTCTAGCTTCTTTACATGTGTCATTATATTTTACTACATGAAATTGTATATGGAATTACAGTGGAAATTAAGTTATAGTCCTATTTTGTTTGGTCTGTTCCAGGGAGTTTAAACTCTTTTCTATACGTGGTAGCTAAAGTTGAGAATGTGATCATTTACAGTTTACCAAGTGATAAGTTGATCCAGGAATGATCCCCAGCACAGAAAGTTGAAGGCATTTCCTGTGAGCTCAACTCTTAACTTCCAGCTGTGCTGTTGTAGGTTCTACTAATTAGGAATTAGTCTCTTCTTATCAATGTTTGATCCTAAACCCAGGGGAGGGTTGGGCTGCGGTCTCCATCGGACTGAACTGTCTCAGGCTGACTTCAAAGGCCAGAAGAGTGCTTGAAAAGGTACAAGTTCTTTTTCGTTTTTGGTCCTGCCTTCATTGCCGTTTTTGCAGCAAAATTAGGATTAAGTATTGGCATCATTATTTCAAGCTAATTGTTAGTGTGTGTGGAATTTTCTGCTTGTATTCTGTCTCATCTGCTCCCATCATTGTCATTAATTCCACAGGTTTTTCTGGATCTGGTAAAGGTAAAGCTTTCTTTTCCTCCTGCCTGAACCCTGACCCAACAATTTACCCTCCTCCCAGAAGCTGCCACTTACGGGGTACCTGCTTCTCATTTATGGGGTACATACTCTGTCTCTCTGTGAGCTAGTTCAAGGCTTCCTTACATACATTCCTCCTAGATAGTCTAATAGGTAAGGTCATGGTTACTTTGATGGGTCAGCTTGACTGGGCCACAGAGTATTCACATACTTGGTCCAACACGATTCTGGGTGTGACTGAGAGGGTGTTTCTGGGATGAGGTTAACGTTTGGATCTGCAGACTGAGTAAAGCAGATTGCCCTTCACAGAAGAAACATACAGATTCTCCCTCAAGAAAGAAGAAACCACTTCTGCTTGACTGCTTTGAGCTGGGACATCAGTGCTTTCTGGCCTTCAGCCTCCAACAGAAACTTGGCTTTTCTTAGGTCTCAGGACTACGGAGTTTCAGACTGGGCCCATACATCAGCTCTGCGGGGTCTCCAGTTGGCCAGCTGAAAATCTTGGGCCTTCTCAGCCACCAGAATCTTATGAGCCAATTCCAGATACATAATTATGTATGAGGAAGGGTTAAAGGGAGAAACACACCTATATTTTTAAAAAATACAGAAATGAAAGATAGATAATAATGTAAAAAAGATTCCTATTTGGTTAACTGGCCAAATATTTGGTTAACATGCCAAACTGGATCCCAATTAGTGATCACAACTATAGCTTCAAAGCCATTTTTATGGGGATTAACAAAGAGAAGAACTGGAAAATGGAACTTGTCCTTTGGCCAGAGCAGGACGAGAGCCAGTGAGCCAAAATTTAGGGAGGGCTGTTTTAACCTCAACTGATTGGTTCAACAAATGTGCTTTGAGAAGCTAGTACGTGGCAGGCACTGTTCTTGACTTTGAGATATGCCAGTGAACAAAGAAAACTAAATCTTTCCCCCTGTCTAGCAAGATAAATCTAAGTAAGGGGAAATCTTAAAAAATGAATGGAAGGAAAAGCCACTCTTAAGTGACTGAATCCTATGGCAGAATCCTGATCACTGCTTAGCATCTTTTTGAGGAGTTTTAAATATGGAGACGGTTGAATCAGATGACTTCAGAAACTTCTTCTCCCTGTAGGATGCCTTAAAATCTTTTGACAATTCAAATGATACATAAGGAATATCAAGACTTCGCTACAGCATTCACCGAGCATTAGAATGGATTCCTCGGATGTCAAAAGATGAGGTCACGGCTACCCATCATTTGGTTTCAGCCTCTAGTGGCACCACTTCCCCATACTCTCTCTGTCTTAGCTAAAATTCGGTTCTGCATCCCTTGACCTCTCATTCTAAATTAGGTCCCTTTTCTCCTTTATCTTCTTTACCTTTTGCTTTTCCTGCATAGTACTCATCTCAACGTGCACTTACATTCTCTCTGTGTGTGATTATTTGTGTGAGGGCTATTCCCCCAGTAATCCCCAAGCTTCATGAGAACAGAAACTGTGTCTGTTTTCTTCACCACTTTGTACAAAGGACCTCGCTCAGGCTCTGACACATGATCAAGTGCCATAAATATTTATTTGGTGGTGAATGACAAGTTAATTGAGTAGGATACCTGGAGAACAAGAAGTGTTAATCTCCAAGTTATCGAGAGTGTTGAGTGACGGGTTCAGTTGGGAGAAGCCGCAGAGAAAGGAGGAATTTTCCCAGAGTTGGACCTTTTCTTAGATTTGTCTATATTCTTGAATACCTAGAACGCGGGAATGCCAGAGCTAGGAACTTACCTAATGCCTCATTTGACAGAGAAGAAACCTTAAATGTGTGAAGAGGAACAGGCTATGAATATGCATAAATCCGTGAATACACAGGGAACATTTTAAGAGCTATTTTCAGAAATATTTTGGAAAACACAGACAGAAACAAACAAAAACCACCCTCTTTATCCAGCTTAAGTTTGAAATTCATGCTCAGTTGTTGATCCAAAAGTGGATGGAGATGGGAGAGTGTTGGGGCGGGGAGGGGGGTGGGGTAGGGGGCGCTGAGCCAGTGACCTCCGCTGGAGGCCCAGCCCCCAACATGTACAGAGTGCCCCCTGCCCACGTGCACAGGGTCCCCTGGGGCCCGGGTGCTGAAGGGGACTGTGGGGCGCGCTGATGCAGAGCTGAAATGCTGACAGCCCTGTGATTGCAACGGTCACCACAGTAACTTTCCAAAACCTCCCACGGTGGGGGTGGGGGAGGGGAAACCCAAAATCCCAAATATAATTTAATTTCCAGAGTAAACACTTTCATGTAAAACTGGCCAAGACTTTCCTCGAGGCGAGGCGACTTTCTTCGGCATTACCACACTGCCCCCTTGAGCATTCTACGGAAAGCCTGTGCAGAGCCGGCTCCAGCCGCACTGAGCGTCAGAAGAGACTGTCCAGGAGCTGGGAGACAGACCAAGGACGGTTGTGACCTAGGAGCACAAGTGAGGTAGAAGAGGCTTAAGTGGCTTCTGTCTCTCAAGTGGGCTGAATGCAAATAACCCAAACCACCTTTGTTAGGAATGTTTCGTTGATCTTGAAAGACCTACAAGCGAAGTGCACTCTAAGTGGTCAAAATCAGAGATACCCACCAGCCTTCTATCTAAGAGCTGAAAGAGGAGCCTGATCTAACCACCTCCTCCGGGAGCCTGCTCTGAGCCCCAGCCTGGCCTGACGGTTGTCAAGATGGTCAGTGTTCATTGTTTACTACATTGTCAGTGGCTGTGCTGAGTCTATCATATATTTTTTTCTTAATTAATCATAACAACCATCCAGGGGGAAGGTACCATTTTCTTGACCTTTCAGAGAGAATGAGACAGAGATTCTGGAAGTTTCACTTTCCCATAACTATGTGATCAGTAAATGGCTGAGCCAGAACTTTAGCGGAGGAAGGTGGGGCTGTGTGGTGAGAACAGGGAGATCCCAGGTGCTAGGTGAGAGCTATGACTTCCGGTTCATGCCTTCCTGTCTCTAGACTGCCCATTAGACCACCTCTAAGGGCAAAAGCTCTGAGCTTCTATGAAGCCAGGGCATTGACAGCTAACCAAGAATTGGTTTAATAAAGACTTCCAAGTCAGTTAAAAGCATTGGAAGGAGACTCGAGATAGGAAGGTTCTCGTGGGCAGTGGTGTAGGGATGGAGGTCAGCTTTGCATGAAGCACAGTGATGGGGAACCCAGAGCCTGGGGAAATCAGGTATGGGTGGAGGCCTCGAGAGAGGAGCCCAGTTCAGATGTGTGTCCTACATTCAGATTCTACCTGCTTCCTAATTCTGACACCAAGTGGCCTTGGACAGATAGGGTTGTTAGCTGGTCCAGCTTAGATCAAAAAGAAAACATTCAGGCCATGTAATAATTTGATCAGGTGCATTTGTAGAAGAGTATCCATTCTGATTAGAGTTCATTTGAAGACGGTGGGGTTGCAGCACTGAAAAACTATGGAAGTACATGAAATCGGAAAGCCTTTATCTCATCCCCCTCAAATCCATCTCCTGCAGGGTTGTGGAGAAGACAGCAGGGCAAAGTGACTGCTTATGAACCTCTGAGCTTGAAAAATTGCTTCTTATAATAACAATAGTTAGAACTCACAGAGCCCCATCTCCATCACAATGTCAGTTTAATGATTGCCCAGAAGTTGCCAAGTTCTCACTCCTCTTCTAGTAGACATTGGAATATTTGATTCTATCAGTGCTTCGATTCTCTCTCTCTCTCTCTCTCTCACTCACACACACACACACACACACACACACACACACACACATCCACTATATATGCAGGGCACTGCAGTCCTGTTCTAGAATCTGGGGTATGAGTTCATTTCAACTTGCTCTCAAAAAATTCTTATTCTATAGCATAAGAAAACAAAAAGGACAATTATTACATTACAAGCTGGTAAGGGCCATGAGACAGCTATGCAAGTTGCTATGAGGCTTACCACCTAACTTGGTCTGAATAAAAAAGAAAGGTTAGGAAAACTATTCAGAGGAAGTGACAAGTCCAATAGAATAGCTGAGAGTGGGAAGGATGTTCTAGGCAAAGTAACTATAATGAGCAAAAACACTGCTGCCTGGAACAGTGTGATTATTTGGGGAAATGCATAAAGGTGTTCTGACAGCTAGAAGGATGCCTGTAAGAGAAGACAAATTGGGAGAGATAGACAGGGGACAGATCAAAATGACTTTGCAGCATTTCGTACGCCATTAATTTCATCCTAAAGGAATTTTATTCTAAAAGAATGTGGAAGCCACTGAAGGATTTTATGCAGTGCAATCAAACTTAAAATCAGAAACCATTTCAAAGGCCTCAGTGCCCAACACCTGAAAGAAGCAGGACTGAGACCAAAAGAAATAAGGTGACAATGAGAATCACAACAATGAGAATTAGAATGTTCGTCGGCTGTTGACAGTGTCTGGGTTTTATCACTGCAGGATGGCACATGTCATCGAATCTGGACTTGATCTACAATGTGTTTACAGGGTGATGAAAGCACCTAGGAATCAGCTTCTTGGGTTTAGGACGCGTTCTCTTGCAAACAGTAAAAAGTTCCATCTTCTTTCTATCTTCTTCACTTTGACAGCACACACTCTCCAGGGCCCACCTCAGGTACATGTTTCCCTCCTCACAGTTAGCTGGGTCACCGTCAAAACAGTTCTCCCCAGAATTGTAGATGGGGTGAGCCCCTCTTTCACCCACCCTAAGAAATTCCAGTATCATTCTCCAGTTTTCGCTTGGAAACAAAAGCCACTAAAAAATATCTTTGAAGAAAGAGTCTGAAGTCCATAAAAAGGAGAGCAACATGAACTGAAAATAGAACCGGAAAACTTACTCGTTCTTCCCCTTGAGCTCTCATGCAGACAGGGAATTATGATGCAGCCTCACTGCCGACCATAAATTGTCCAATTTCTTCACGCCTCCAAGCTGACGCCAATCTGTCATCAGGATCTGGTCTTGATCTTCCCAGTCTGGTTCTTCACTTTTTAAACTGAAGCCTGACTCTTTATAGTCTTTTTCTGATTAACTTAGGATCTGGCTTTTCTCAGTCAAACTTCTGCCCATTCAAGAATTGATCTGACAACACAGGGTTTCCTGGGACTTCCAGCAACTCAATGAAAATCAGGCAATGGAAAAAAACCACATAACTTAAACCAAACGGTTCCCATTGGCTCTGAGGCTCAGAAGCCACTCCTTGATAATATACAGTTGTACTTACTCAAATGTCACTTCAATGGGGACTCTCCTGACCATTTTATTTACAAATGCCCCCTGTCCCCTGTTCCACCATAATTCTTGTGTGCCTTATTACTCTAACTTTTTACGTATGTATTTATTTATTTAACCATCACCTGAGGGGAAGGGAGGGAGAGAGAAATATTGATGTGAGAGAAAAACATTGATTAATGACCTCTCATTTGTGCCCTGACTGGGGACCAAACCAGCAACCTAGGCATGTGCCCTCACCAGGAATCAAACCTGCAACCCTTCAGTTTACAGAACGATGCTCCAACAAAGTAAGCCACAGTGGCCAGGGATGTAACTTATTTATTTTAGTTATTGCTTATTGTCTGCCCCCCATGTACGTGTATATGTGTATAGAAAGAGATGTGTAATCAGTACATATACACACACACACACTCACACCTGTATTTTAATAAAGAGAGCTAGCTAGATAGGTAAGTAGAGTTAAAGATATGGGTAGGTAGGTAGGGGTAGGTAGGTAAGTATAGACACATTTGTGTTTGTATGGGTGTATTGAAAGAGAATAGTAAGAAATTGAAAACATTAAAACAGAATCAGCCAGAGTGAGAATCACATAATGTATGCCTCTAGATACAATGTTTTTTGTGTAAATATTAAGCATATTCAATCAAACAATTACTGGCATGGTCACAGAAGAGTGTTTGTCACTCAGACTCTTCCAGGCAATCAGGACTAGTCTCTCATGCCCCTTCTTTCGACCTCCCTTGGGGAATCAAGCTGACATCCAGAACCACAGACCTCACCATCAGTCTCACCTGGGGAGGCGAGATCGAAGCCTGGAGGGTGCTCTTCAGTGGTGCTCCTCAGTGGCAGTGCGGGGAGTGCTATCACGCCTTCTGTCTAAGACTAACCCAGCAGAAATATAATCTAAGTAAAAACCGTGGTGAGACTTCAAATGTCCTGTGACATCTCCAAGGAGACCCAGCCCCGCCCCCAACCTTCTCAGCAGCTGGCCACCGCAAACCCTCTATGGAAATTCTGGAGCCACAAGGCTCTTCTTATCCTGAATGACCCGCCATCTACAATCTAGACTTGACTTGGGCAGCCTTGTGACCATCAGTGGTTCAAGTGCTTCAACCCTCAGGGCACTTTGGAAGCTTCGATTCTGAAAAGAGGCCGCTATTTAAATGGATTTCTCTCCAGAAATCTCCCTGTACTAGGACTTCAAATGTCTCTCTGTTTCTTCTTTTTTTATATGTACACACACACACACAGAAGACTCGAATTACACAAGTTTTTTTCCTCTTGCAAGTAAAAGTGCACAAAAGTAGAGTTTATTCCATTTTTCCCCTAGGGAATTGACATATCCTTATTGTGTACAATGGGTATGTCGCTATGGTAATGATTATGGCTTTATATTAAGTAGCAAGAAGATGAGCAGCAAGAAAACGGGCTTCATTTACCGTCCAGTCCCGTGCCCTCACTCCCTCTGCAGCCCCTGTGCTCTGAAGTCTGCCAGAATTCTTTGCTGCCGATGTAACTTCGCCATGACCCTGACCTGAGTGGCCACCCTTGGCAACTGTGGACAGTGCAGAATAGACCAGAGCCTGTTAAGTCACTGCTCCCACTCTCTACTCAGATCACACAATAAGAGGGAAAAAACACAGCCAAGAGAGGTTTCATTTCCCTTTCTGCTCTGTTGGAGATGCTCTTGTGAATTGATGTCTTTTTTTTCAGCCATGAGCCTCAGCTTCCTCCTGGGAAGGGTGACAGTGTTAGACAAAATGCTTTCTAGACTCCCTCCAGCCGTAACATTCTGTACACCAGCCTCCAGGCTACAGGCCAGTAAGGGTCCGGGCCTGTTAGGACTGGGGCCACACAGCGAGGTGAGCTTGAATGTAATGCGCTTGAATCATTCCGAAACCACCCCTGACTTCCCAGTCCGTGGAAAAATTGTCTTCCATGAAACCAATCCCTGGTGCCCAAAAAGGTTGGGGACCGCTGCTGTATGCTGTAGTTGAAATGGCAGCCTGCGGGAACACACCTGAACTTCAATCCTACGTGGACACACATATAAACCCTGACAGGTCACCTCTCTGAGCTGATGTTTTCCTTGTCTTTAAACTTTTCCTTGAATTGCTAGGTTGTTCTCCAGGTTGCGATAAAACCTGGGAGAATGTGTGCAAAGAGCCTGGTCCACATTAGATGTCTAACAAAGAGTACCATTGGGTGTGCGTCTGGTTGGCCACATGTCATCTGACAAATATCACTGAGGGTTTGTGAGGCTTGGCTATAACAGGGAGCCAAAAAACAGTGCTAAGCTTTCCCTCACAGAGCTTGCAATCTAGTGAGGGAAAGAGAAATCTAAGACAAATACAAAATTGCCATGGTAGCACGCACTAGCATGGAAGCATTGTAAGAGCTTATACTAACATGCGATGCCGTAAGAGGGTTTGACCTGGTCAGAGAAGTCAGAAGAGGCTCCCTAAGGAACTGACCTCTGAACAGAGAAATGAAGTAGGTCCACAAGTTAACTGAGTGAACAGAGAAGGACAGAATGTTCTAAGCAAAGGGGACAGCAGGGACAAAGCCCTGTGGCACGAAGGAGGATGGTACAATCAATGGCCTCGGAGAATTCTCTGTGACTGGAACAGGGAGGCTTCAAACCACCAGCTACAAAAGGTTTCAGTTGTGAATAAGCTATCAATATATGATAAATACACTCTCTCAAAACCTGCTCTTAAAGAGAGTGCTGATAAGGTGGAATAAATGGATACATGAATGATTTGAAGGTTCAAATGTTTTATGTTCCACAATGACCTAGAGCTACAAGTCTTAATCCAAAAACACAAATCTAAGGAGTGAAAATTTTTCAGGCAACAGCAGGCAAGAGGCAAGGTCTTTGGGAGGCCAGGGAATTTTCTAACTCCTAAAATCACATTGTGTAAGGAGAGCCTGAAATTGTTTAGTGGTTCTCAAGCATGGGCATGCATCAGAGTTACGCTTGTAAATAATACAGAGACCTGTGGGTCCACCTCTAGGTTTGGGGTTTGGTAGGTCTGGGTGTGGGCGTGAGAGCTTGCCTTTCTAACAGTGTCCCAGGTGATGTTGATGCTGCCGATCGGGGGGGTGAGGAGGCCACACTTTGAGAACTGCTAATTCTGAAGTGTGACTTGACCTAAGGAAGCTGTGCCAGATGGTGTATCAGAATGAAGGGTCCTCTGGCAGCCCAAAGACTTTTTCTCAGCCTGGGAGGATACTGCAGGTCAACTGTTCATGTTTTTAAAGCATGTGGAGAAATTTAGAGGAAGTATGTAGAAAGCATGATTGAAGTTCCTTCTCAGATTATTCCCATAGAAATAAATTCCTGGAGGTACCGGCTTCCAAGTTTGCATGCACAACTTCAGGTCTCAGGTTCCTTATCTAGCAAATGACAGTGTTGAATTGTTTTATCTTCTAGTCTTTCTTGGCTTTCACATCCTCAGACCCATGATTTTTGCTCAGCCTTTGCTTCTGAAACTCTCATGAGTGACTTTTCCTAAGAGACCACATCTATACACCACCTCCAACTGTGTCATCCCCACCCCGCTGAGGGGCCAAGTGGCAGGCAGCATGAAGTGTGCAGTACCGTCAGTGCTCTCCGGGGAGCACATGACATGAGAGAGAAGCAGCAGCTTCCCAGAGGGAAACAACTCTCTCTTTAACCTACTAAACCAGTCACCCTGAATTGTGGGATGATGTAAAGCCCCCCACTCCCAAAATGCTCAGCTTATCTGGTGGCCGGGATCCAAACATGTGAGCAGTTGTAGATCACACTCCAATGGCCTGGTCCTACCAGGACATGGCAATAATTGATACCTTGCAAAAGTTTGCTAACCTGCCAAATACATCAATAATGGAATATTCCCTTGTGCCCAGATGGCTCAGGAAACACATTATTTGACAGAAGCGTGAATTAGCCATATTCTTAGGAATTACACATGACAGTCCTCAAAGGTGTAAGAGCATAATGCATCATACAAGTTTAGAAAACACATTCAGGTTTAGTCCATAGATAATCATTCAGCCAGGCAATCTTGCCTTTGGAAGAACTGGAAGCAAAGAGACAATGCAAATGTGCTTCAGGAAAGAGGCTTTTAAGAACTGGGCTGGACCTGGCTGGTGTGGCTCAGTGGACTGAGTGCTGGCCTGCAAACCAAAGGGTCGCAGGGTCGATTTCCAGTCTAGGGCACATGCCTGGGTTGCAGGCCAGGTCCCCAGTAGGGGGTGTGTGAGAGGCAACCACACATGGATGTTTCTTTCCCTCTCTTTCTCCCTTCCCCTCTCTAAAAACAAATAAATAAAATCTTAAATAAAAAGCAACACTGGGGCAGGGGCAAAAGAGAGAAGGACAATTTACTGTGTTGTTCAGTCCAAGCCTTCCTGGACTAGAAGTTTCTGTCCTTCTTTCCCTCTTCAAGTGTGCTGAGGCAGTAACCATTTTAGAAGAACAGCGAGTCTGGATGTTGAAAACAAATAAACTATAATGAATAATAACAGTGTATTTGGGGCTCGCCGGTGTCCTGAACACTAGAGAACCATAGACAATGGAGATACACTCTTGGTCCTCAAGGAGCTTTTACCCTCCCCTGAGAGAGACATTGAAAAATAAAATTCCAACAGTATAACGACAGAAGGATTACTGTGTGTAATAAAGGCAGAGAGGAAAGAGGGCAACCGAACCTCACGGACGTTTACTGATTCAATGGCAAATGCCTGATTAAAAAGGGTTAGAGGCTGACAATATTTAATCATGAAGATCCATGCACCCTGATGTCATCGCAGCCTCAGGCACGGTGGCCAAGCCATGGAAACAACGGAAGTGTCCTTAGAAGAATGATTGGGTGAGGAAGACGTGGTACATATATACCATGGAATGCTGCTCGGCCATGAAAGAGATGACATACTGCCATTTGTGACAACATGATGGGTCTTGAGAAGATCATGTTATGCAAAATAAGCCAGACAGAAAAAAGTCAAGAACTGTGATTTCACTCATATGTGCGATATAAAACTGAAAGCAGCAAATGAACAAGCAGGACAAGCAAACAAAAGCTCACAGACACAGACAATAGTATTGTGATTGCCAGAAGGGCAGTGAGGGGGAGAGTAAAGGGGGTCAAGTATAGGGTGACAGAAGGACACTTGACTTTGGGTGGTGGGCACACAATGCTATATACAGATGATGTGTCATAGAATTGAATACTTGGAACCTACATAATTGTATTAACCAACGTCACCCCAATGAATTTAATTTAAAGAAAGGGTTAAAATATTCCTTTTGTAACGGAGGTCAGCCTGCTGGCTGCAGGAAAGGCAGGGATGCCCAGAGAACTGGTCTCAGACCGAAGCTGTGTGTTGTTGGAGGCATGTTTCTAGGAAGACAGGCTGCATCAGAATCGCCAGGGTATTTGTTAATAACTCAGAATTTTGGACCTGTCCTTTAATCCAAAGAATCGAAATATCTAGGAGAATGAATCCTTACAAAAATGTCAGAGGTAGAAGGGGGAGCACAAGGATCACACACAACCATCTCCATCAACCCCTCAGCTGCTTCCTCAGAATCAAGGAGTCAGCCTGAAGTGAGGGGATGAGAATTTGCAGTATTTAAGATATACATTTTCCTTGTAATATAGAATACGTCCATACTGCTAGACAACAAAGAGTAAATATACACCATTTCCCACGGTGACTTTTAATAGCATGAGAGTTTGAAGTATGTAATGTCTAGAAATAGGCCACATAAGACACAGACCTCTGCCTATAGTTAACCTCATTACATTGGAAACATCCTAGGGAAAATAGGTTTATATGTATTGCGAATACATATAAACGTCACATGTTCATATGACTGTGGATCCATCACATTCAGTTGCAGATAACAAAACCACTCTTGTTGCTTTAATGAGCAAGGGACTTGATTCAGTGAGTTGGGAGCATACAGAGTTGCTGGAGCACTAGCCAAGCAAGCTCCATGCTAGGCCTGCAGGAAAGATGTTCAGAGCCATAGCGGAGGACTGGCTGAGGGAACCCAGCCACAGTTAGGACATCAGGCTTCAGGAAGCAGCCATCAGAACTGTACCATGCCAGCTAAAGGGTTGTCTCCCTGCCTGCTTACCCCAGTTCCAGATTCACCTCTTGTGTGCAAAGGCACCTTATTGTAGCCCTAAGGAGTTTGGTAAGTACAGTGTTCAGGGAGTGAACTAGAAGTCTGTTGTGCATGAGGTAGGACCGACACACAGTACTTCCTGAAGTTATTTAAGGCCACCGAACCATTTTCTTAAGAAGCATCTGGAGAGACAGTGTTCTGGAGGACACGCTTTTGAAAATGCTGACCCAGTTCTGCCTCCTCATTGATGAGGGGAGAAAAAAACCCAGATGCCCAAAGGGGTTGGCTGCTTGGCTGACACCACCCAATGAGTTAACAGCAGAGCAGGGATGGGGCCAGGGCTCCACAGTGCCGGCTGCCTAGCCTTCCTGCCTGCAGCCCTCTCTGCAGCCCTTCTCTCCATCCCAAAGGCTCCTGCCAAAATGGACCGTTTGGAAAATGGTCCTTTGGAACCAAAAGCAAAGAAAAGGCTCTTAAAGAAGCTTGAACTGAACTCCTGAATTATGCAACAATAGAGCAAGCTAATAAGCTCTCCTGAACCTCCGATTAAGTACAAGGATAATTATACCCTGGAGGGACGGGAGCAGCTGAGACTGGGAGCCTTACGGAACTGTCAGTAACTGAGTTCTTTTTAAATCTGGCGTTTCATCCTCGCTCCTTCTGGGGGAAGAGGAGGAGGAGGGGAAAGCCATTTGGTCTCAGCTGTCTTTGGGCAGCCTGCAATAGATTAAGAGAACCCTTCTCCTGTTGTGGCAGAAGGGAAGAAGCCCAGTGCTCCTGCCCTATACACCCGACTGCAAGACAAGGTGCTTGGGGCTGGCAACAAGGTCTTCCTGCCTTTGCACAGTTTTGACCTCCGGCTTTTAGCCACTCCTTTCCAAAGTCTGATGTTCCTCCTGAAAGGCAGTCCACTACTGAGAGCAAGTTGTTCTCCCAGAAACCTTTTATCATAGCAACTGCCATCTACTGTCACCCCCCCTCGCCCCCTGCCCCACATTATTGATATTCTTGGTCTTTCTCTGCTCAGCACTTGCAGGTGTGTTGCATGACTTCATTTATTCTGATTTAATTACATCACATGTTATGCAATGGTAGTCCTCCTAAGATACCACAGATTATTAAAAAATAAAAGCAATTGTTTCCGTGGCGGAAAGGAAAGCTTCTGTCAAATTCCCAGTAACGATGTTATCTTTCCCGTCGGAATTCAGAATTTCATCAACAGTTTCGTGTTTAACGATGACTTGTGCAACTTCGTGCTGCAGGCTGAAAACAATAAGTTGGTCAAAATTGACAAAAACAAAGCTAAAAAAACCCACTGAGTAGCCAGAAAATCAGACCCAAATCAACATGGTCCTTGTCTAGCAACAAAAACTGCACTGCAGGTAACTGCAGGAGGCAAACAAAAAGCAAAAAGAGCTAACATGGGAGCAGCCGACCACGGAGGCCCAGCAGCGGGACTGTGCACCCCGACTCCCAGCCACAGCGCAGTCAAATCCCTGGCAGCTCCGAGAACCCCGGTGCCCTGGTTGAAGCCCAGATCAATTGAACGGGGGCCCCTGGGGCTAGACCTAGACATCAATATTTTTAGTCTTCCAGCGATTTCCCAATAGTCATCTGGGACCCCGCTATGTTAGGGTCACGAATTATCATCAATAGCCCTTCGAGTAGGGGCAATTTTACACTTCATTCAATGCGTTACATCTATTTGGGATTATAAAAACACAGACAGTAGGAGATATGCCTGAAATACTTTACAAGCACAAAACACTTTACAAAATAAAAAGCAATTTCACATCTCATTTAATCTTCCCATTAGCCCCATGACTCCTGGCCCTGTTTGTAGATGAGAAAGCAGAAGCTCAGAAAAGCTGAGTGCTTTGGGGAAAACCTCTTGTCTTTCCCCAGAGGGGCAGAGTGGAGTAAATTCTTATCAAGAACACAACCTGCTTCCTCTAAACTTCTAACTCCTGATCCTGGAGTTGTTTCTTCTAATGCAGAACCTCCCGATGTCGCAGCAGAGCCCGGGCTCTGCCACCTCCCGAGTAAGCCCTGCTGGAGCGTGTCTAGTAGGTCTCTTCAAAACATAAGCGTGTCAGTTAGCTAATGCCACATAACGAGCCACCCTAAAATTCAGGACCTTAAAATAATAATCATTTATTAATGCACACAATGCCATCAGCGGGGCCTTTTTGCTGCCCCGAGCTGGGTTTCGCTGAATTCCACTGAGCTTACTTGTGTGTTTCTGCAGTCAGCCAGTGGGTGGGCAAGGGCTGGCTGAATGCTGAACTGGGCTGGTCTCATTCACAAATCTGGTGTTGGCTGGGGCGGCTGAACTTCACATCTCTCATTATTCAGCAGGCTGGGGCTTGTTGTCATGGTCGCTGGGCGAGATTCTACGAGAGTCACAGCAGCATGCAAAGCCTCTGATGGTTTAGACTCCACAGTGGTGCGCGCTCTCGTTATTTGCATTCAGCTTGCCAAAAGAAGTTACCGTTTAGCTCAGGTTCAAGGGGTAGAGAAATAGACTTTGTCTCTTCAGTGAAAGTACAAAAAGCCTGATACATGGAGTGATGAAGCACCTTGATCTTTTTTTTTTTGCCATCTCCCATGGAAGGGATATTTCGGATCTGTTCTTGTCCATCAATCAGGCTAATTCATACCGAATACTGTAACAAACAACCCCAAAAATCTCAGTGGCTTTTTTTCATGTCCACAAGCCAGTCCAATAAAGGCTCATGTTTTAGAAAGAGAAGAATCTCTGGTCCAAGGAATTTTTCAAGGCCCCAGCTTTGATTCTACCTTCTTCTAAACCCTCAGAGTCTCTCTTTGACTGTTTCATATGTAAACATCGGTGAGATAAAGATGACCATGAAGGGCCACACAGGAGATTCAGACCTCAGGCCTGGCTTACATTATTACCATCGGCCTGAACTTGGCGATGGCTCAGATTTCGTTGACCATTTCACTGGAAAGGGAAGCTCCCTTGGTGCCAAGGAAGAAAATAAAATAAGTTTGTCTTCATTGCCTTTATTTTTGAGGCTTCAGCCCAAAATCCAAGGCAACAAAAGTTCCATTCTATATCCTGTCCAGCAAATGCAGTGATTTTTTCCCTCTATACACCAAAGGAACTGCTAATGCTGTTCAGTTTTTCTTCTTTTCCCGCTTTTTAAAAATCCTCTGGAGATGGTTATATTCATGAGACATTCAGTTCTTCAGATGGGGGAGTGTGTGGGGATGCAATAAATGCCCCAGAGTCGCTGTTTCTGGCAGATCTACTCTAGGTGTGGACTTGTTTTTGCATTGAAAACGTCCAACCCTTTACACTTATGGATTTCTGTGCCTTCCTTGAGTTCGCATATGCGCCAGAGAAGGCCACATGAGGCTGCACTTGGACATGGCTCCTTCTTGATCCTTCCTGACACTGTATTACTGTGCTGACCAAGCCACAAAATATTCAGACCAGACACACGGGGTTCAATCTCCACCTCTACCACTTGTTGTTAACTGTGTGACCTCTAGCCAACTGTCCAAACTTTCTGAACCTCAGATTCGTCACCTTTCACATTGGGACGATCTCCCCTGACGGGGTTATTATAATGAGGGCTGCCGTGACTGTAAAAGCACCTCATGCAAGGTAGGCAATCAGTCCTTGTAACCGTCTTCTTCCTTTTCCATCCTGGCATTGGTCAGAGCTTTATTAAATGATGCTTCTGTGAGGAGATGAGGCTTGTGGACAAACACAAGGAGAGCTGCTCCAGAACCTGGTCTCTGGGAATATGCAAACCTGTGTTTGAGGAGGTGAAGGTGTGTTTTTTAAAATGCCAATTTTGTTTTCATTGTTTCAATGAACTGGCGAAAACAAAAGCGGGATTTAACGCAAGGACATGCGTTGTTCTCACAGTCGGAAAGAGGAGATTTTTTTCTGCTGTAGGACCTGTCTCCTGTAGTGCAGAAGCTTGTCCAGGTGTCACCTTCCCTCCAGAACCTATGAATCTTCATCCCAGCTGTCCCAGGCCGCAAGGGGATGCCCTGGTCTGGGTAGCCAAAAGATGACACACCCTCCCCTGGCAGCCAGGTGTGAGATCATCACTAGATGGCAGTAACATCTAACACTTCATTCTCTGTGACCTCATCGAGCCATTTCCCCTTTGTTTTTTCCTTTTGCTTCTCTGTGTCAAGCAAACATTTATTCAGCACAAAATAGAAGCGGCCTGACATTTGCCTCATCCATATTTTGCACTTCACTGGGAAAATCACAAAATCTTCAAAAGAAGGGAATGGCCATTCCTCAAGCTGCAGGCAGCAGGCTTCTCAATGGGCTCTCAGAGCTCCAATCAAGAGATTTCAACCCTGCCCTGGAAAAGGAGTCACTTACTTGGAACCATTATTCTTTTTCTTAACCATGAAGAGAAGGACATCAACAAGGAAAAAGTACGCTCTTGGAGAAGATGTAGCCCACTCTCTGAGGTGAGAGCCATCTGGTTCTCTAACAAGCTTCTTCCTAATTTCACTTTCTGTCCCAGATCCCTCCTCCCACCTCCAAATTCATCTGCACACTCAATGTTGACGTTTCTTTTCAAGAAACAGAGTAGGGATGACAGAAAAATGCAAAAACACTGAAAGGAACTGGCAATGCTATGAAATCTATGCCATGCTCTGGCTCCACCAAAGAATCCAGGGCTATGGATCCCAGGATGTCTCAAGATGGAGTTGAATGAGGCCTTGCATTAGTCCCAGAGAACTCCCAGAGAACTCCCAGGCTCTCAAGCCTTGGCCCCCTTCAAGGAACTGGGGTAAATATAAAGCCTAGGTCTGTCTATCCATGCGATCAGGAACCAAGTGACTTGAAGAATATCTAACAGCTAATCAATGTTGACACCAAAACTTCCCTCTCAACCAGGAAGTAGCTCCAATTATAGATTATCACAGCTTGAGACTTGGACCTTAGAAAACTTGCATTGATGTCTATTGTATTGTCAGGTGAGGTGTGAGTGGAGCAGGAGTTAGCTTGAGGCATGTAAACTGAGGTGGGACAAGGAATAGTTCCAGAGGTGCTTAGGTCAGGTGATGCCCAGTGTACTGGGCGATCCCTGTCTCCATCTTCATATTGGAAATAGCTATACTAACAAGTTACATCCAGTAAGTGGAGCTTAACGTCAGCCCAATAGACACCATCCAGACTAACAGGACAGGTAGACATATGCTCCAAGCTCTTATTCTAAACAAGAAGACCCGTGTCAGTAGTGGGTCTCTGGATCGGGAATCTCCAGATTCTGGACTAGTGGCCTGGACAAGTAAACCGGTTGGATTAAGGAGAGGGCATCAAGGCTGCAGGCCTATTCTGCTGACTGGGTGGATAGAGGGGAAGAAGCAGCAGAAGGGGCTGCAACCCAAACTTACCTAACCCTTCATGATGATCAATACTGCCAGGAGATCTCAGATCTAATCAGTAGTTGGCAGTTGGGAGCCCTTCAGTCATGTGGGGTCACTGAGTCTTGGGTCTGAGCATAACATAATACCAATCACGCTGCACTATCCACCCCCATCAGGAGCTGAGCCCACAGCTGGAGAGCATCAGCAGAACCAGCTGTGACCTGCTAGGGACTCAGGAGCAGTGAGGCAAGGCTAGGGCTCATACAGCACTGAAACACTTGGACCTCTTAACATGCCCACAGGAGCCCTCTTGATAATAGCCTGGGCTGAAATCCACTAAAAATAATGTTTCCTACCACGAAATATTAATATACAACACTGACATGCAGACATGGAAGGAAGGGGAGCCTGGGACCATCTTTCTGCCTCGAAGCAAAACTCCAAGGCTGCTGGTTATTTCTTACATAAGCTTCTATTTAATCTTTAGTTTCAACTTTTGCTTCCCCTGTGAATAACAATCATCTGATGATGAGAAGACAAGAAGGAAAGAGATATCCACAGAGGAAACTTTGGCTCCATATTGATATAAGCACTCCCCAATCTTTATTTTTCAGTCATCTGGGGAAAAACATTTCTAAATGATGAATTTGCTTATCCTTATCATTTAGCTTTGGGCATTAGATATCACTTTAATGGTAAAGACAACATATTCCATCAGGAGTAACAATGGAGGTTAATGTTAAAATTTATAAGCAAAATAGAATAAATATTTGTGGCCCTAGGGTAGAGATTCTAATAGGATTATAGCTACTTACAGGAGATAAAATTATATTACACTCCTCTTTGACCAACTCAGCAATTGACTTCTGAAAATTTTAGTAATTTAACATTCTATCCTCAAAATATCAATGGTATTTGCATTAGAATGTGAACCCCAGAAGGGCAGAGAATTATGTCTGTTCTGTTTATTGCTGTCTTTCTAGGGCATAGAACATAGCGAGCATTCAGTAAATGTTGTGAATAAATGAATTAATTCAGGGCTTATGAGAGAAACCAGTTTGAAAGCATTATATCTGCTTATCTACAGCTTTATTCCCACTTCAGTATTTCAGCAAGGCCTTTGTGTGTGTTTTTCTATTCTCGGTTTATTACAAGGAAAGCATACAGATTAAAATCAGCCAGGGGAAGATTCCAGCAGAGGGGAAGATAGGAGGATGGCATTAACACCGTCCCTGACTCCCTGGGGAGAGAATGGCTGGAAGCTCTGCCTCTGGGCCTCTCCAGCAAGGGCTTGGCTCCATCATCACCTTCCACTTCCTTCCATTCAATCAATCAATCAATCAATCAATCAATCGTGGAGGGTTTGGCTTTACTGAACACCAGAGAAGAGCTCTGACTCTGAGTATCCCATTCAATTCTGCAGTGATTCTAAAAATCCAATGGAAAAACCAAAGGATGAGAGTGAGGCCAGAAAAATTCCTGGGAATACCTCACAGGGCACAGGACAAGGCACTGGGGACAGTCATGGAAGGGCGTAATTCCCCTTCTGGCCTCCACTTCTCATCACAAAATGCAGAATGGAAGGATATATTGCTTCCCTTTCGGACTTGAATTCTGTTGAGTTGATTTTCACACTCTTCCTCAAAAACCTTGTTAAAACCATGTTCGAGAGTTAATACCTCCATTGAAATGTCCCCATTGACAAAGGGTGCCATTGTGTCCCTTCCCATGAAAGGGTAATTATGACTGTGGCTTCTTTTGGACTTGGACCACTCTAGGTTGTTCAGTCACCTTTGTCCAAGATGGAAGGGGCACCGTCAAGGTACGGATTCTGCCAAACTCAGTCAATCCTCCTGAAGTGTTTTCCAACATTTGGAATTTGACAAGATCCCAAGCACATTTGGCTTTGGTTTCCCTTCATTGCTGAGCCCAAACAGAAAATGTAATCCATCTGCTTCAGAGTCGTTTTCCCAAAACTCATCTAAATTTTCCTTGGTGAGAGCTATTTGACGTCTTTGTCTTCGTGGGCCTAACACCTTCCCTCTCACGTTTTACTTCTTGGAGCCAGGAAGCAAAGAGCCAAGAGTAACAGGACCGAGTTTCAAACACGACATAATCTGTAGAATCAGTTGCTGGGGGGTGGAGGTCAAGAGTCTCCCTCCTAGAATCACGGCTGTGACACATCTGAGGGGGAAATTGAGGAAGTCTCTAGAACAAAAGTGTCCTTAGAAGGCCAGAGAGCACAGCTAACTGAGGATCAATTCCTCTCCACCTCACATTCAGCAGAAACTGGGAGCCAACACCTCACCTCAGTTCCAAGGTGAGAGAGTTGGAAGCCAAGATTCCAGTAACTCCAGCTGTTTGGTGGTTGGTCACATCGTGAACGCTGGACTTGGAACACAAGGCGGCTCACAAGATCCGCCGAAGACCTTTTAATAAGACTCTCTGAAACCCAAAAAGTAGCCAAAAGGAGCCAAAATCCTAACTCCTGACTAGGATGGTACTTACTAGTTTTGTAACCTTAGGCAAGTTCCTTAATATCTCTGAACTTATTCTTCTCCATTGTAAACGAAGATGACAAAACCTTCCTGGTATATTTACTGTGAGACTTAGGTAAGATTAGAGAGCTTGGTACAGTGCCTCGCATTTGGAAAGTACTCAGTTAAGTTAATGACAGCTATATGTACTGTTATTGTTATTTTTTTATAACAGCTTTATTGAGATATAATCCACACACCACACAATTTACGTATTTAAAGTGTACACTTCAGTGACTTTTGGTATATTCACAGAGTTGTTCAACCGTCCCCACAATCAATTTGAGAATGTTTTATCACCCCCAAACTTCCTGCCCACTAGCAATCCCTCCCCACTCCTACCATAACCTAGATTACCTCCAATCAACTGTTCGTATTTATGGACTTGTCTATCCTGCACATTTCATATAAATGGAAGCATATGATACATGGTCCTTTCTGACTGACTTCTTTCACTTGACATGTTTTTAAAGTTCACTCATGTTGTAGCCTATATCAATACCTCATTTCTCTTTATTGCTGAACAATGTTCCATTGTATGGACATACTACATTCTATTTATTTATCAATGATCAGAAATTTTTTTTTTCCTCATTATTTGGCTATTATCAATAAAGCTGCTATGAACATTCATGTACAAGTGTGTGTGTGGACCTATCTCTTGGGTATATACCTAGGAGTGGAATTTCTGGATCATATGTTAACTCTATGTTTTATCTTTTGAGGAACTGCCAGGTATTTTCCAAAGTGGCTACACTATTTTACACTCTCTTCAGCAGTGTGTGAGGACGCTACCTTTCCTATATCCTCACCAACACTTGCTATTGTCTATTTCTGTCATTGTAGCCATTCTAGTGGGTATGAAGTGCTATCTATCTGTGTTTTTCATTTGTGTGTCCTTGGTGGTTAATGGTGTTGAGCATTTTTTTATGTGCTAATCCACCACTTGTGTATCTTCTTTGGATAAATGGCTATTCAGATTTTATTCTATGTTCGAATTGGCTTTTTGTCTGATTATTATTGATTTGTAGGTATTCTTTATGTAGCTTAGATGCCAGCTGCTTCAGATATAGGACTTGGAAATATTTCCCCCCATTCTGTGGGCTGTCTTTTCACTTTCTTAGTGTATTCTTAAAAGCAGGAAAGTCATTAATCTTCATAATATCCAGTTTATTTTTGTTATTGTTGCTTGTGCTCTTGATGTCATATCTAAGAAATCATTGTCAAATCAATGTCATGAAGATTTTCCCCTATTTTTTTCTAAGCATTTCACAGTTTTAGCTCTTAAAGTCTTTGATCCATTTTGAGTTGACTTTTGTATATGGTGTGAGGTAGGCATCTAACTTCATTCTTTCACATGTGGATATCCAATTTTCCCAGCATTCTTTGTTGAAAAAAATTATACTTCCCCCTTGAAGTTTTGGATACCACACGTGGAAAAACAATTGGTTATTAATGAGTTTTATGTCTGACTCTCAGTTCTAATTCACTTATCTATGTGTTTACCCTCAGGCCAGCAACACATTGCCTTGATTAGTGTAGATTTGTAGTAAATTTTGAAATCAGAGATTGTGCATTTTCCAATGTTTTTTCTTCATTTTCAAGATTGTTTTTCTATCTACAAGATTATGTCATCTTCAAAAAGAGATAGTTTTCCTTCTTCCTTTCTAGACTGGATGCCTTTCATTTCTATTTCTTGCCCAGTTGCCCTGGTCAGAACAGCCAGCGCAATTTCTTAATAGACGTGGCAAGAACAAACAACCTGCTTTTGTTCTGAATCTTAGAGGGAAAGCTTTCAATATTTTACCACGAAGTGTGATGTTATTTGTGGGTCGTTCCTGGATGCTCTTTATCAGGCTGAGGAAGTTCCCTTCTGTTCCTAATTTGTTGAGCTGCTTTTTTTCTTTTTCTTTTTTTTTAAATCAGGAAAGGCTGTTATTGTTATCATACCAAAATGCAGCTGTTCTCTTTTTCCCCCTTTTCTTCCTCTCTTCTTTCCCTTTTTTGATTTCTTTCCAGAGCTTGGTAGGACAGAAGGATGGCCGCAGGAAAGAGGAAGCCACGGGTGCTGTGCATCCACTCCCCAAAGTGCCCTATGAGCAAGCATCTGCCACCTCCCCCCTCCTGTCTGCACTTCTGACCTAGTGGTACCCTTGTTGTTCTGGCACAAGTTGCATCCCTCCCACTTTGATCTGCTTTGCTGGCCTACTGTCTCCTGGTCCTGGATCCCTGGCTCTCTATCACTCTTTTTCAGGGTTCAGATCCCCTTTTCTACCTCTTTCCAGGTGTCCTAGACTGCTTTGGCAGTTACTTATGTTTGGAAAGCTAATGGCTGTTTTCCAGGCAGTAGAGTTTCCTTTTCACTTCTCTACCCAGCTTGATTCCACAAATATTTCATGAGAACTTGTTAATGCCAGGCATTGTGCTTTTTTAACCATGATAATGCGTATAATAACCTTACGATGTTGCTCTTCGTTTGGTCCCATGTTATAGACGAGAAAACAGAGGCTCCACATGGCTAATTTGTCTGAAGTTGCATACATAGTAAGCGGCAAAGCTAAAATTTGATTACAGATCTGTCTGTTTGAAACAGAAGAGAAGGATATGCATACAGTAATTGCTGAGATAGAACTCAGGGCATCAGTTGCCATGGTGGAATATCCAGGAAGAGCTAGGGGAGTGGTGTATCTCAGTTCAAACACAAGGCTTCCCTTGCTCTGGCCTTTGTCCACTCGTCCAGCCACATCTTCCTGAAAACACATGCTCACCCACCCAAAACATGCCAAACTATATCATACTATCTGTGTTGCTGCACGTTTTCATAAGATGGTATCTCTGCCTAAAAAAAAACTGTCTCTTCTATCCAACTCCCAACTTCTAGATGCCTGACCAACTCCTAGTCATGCTTCAAGACTCAATATAGAAATCACTTCCTTTGACAAATATTTCTGCCCCACACCAAGCTGTGCTCCATTACACCCCATATATACCTATGTCATAATATTCATCACATTTGTGCTCTCCCCCTCTCCCACACAAACAATGGCAAATAAACCATGAATGCCTTCAAGGTAGGGGCTCTGGTTAGTTCTCCCCTGTCTCCCAGGACTCAGGATATTTTCTGACCCAATGTTTCTTGAATAACTATTTGAACCTTTAGAGTGAACGCCTATAGACAAATGCCCTTTCTGGTAGGGGATTTAAACCACCTTTCTACCCAAATAGATGAACAGCTGGGACAATTTCTTGTTCCCTTCCATGGTGGAGAGTCTGAATCCTAAACCAAGGGGCTTAAGGCTATAAAATTTGAACTTAAAACAGTAAAACCACCTTTTCACTCTGAAAAACACTGCTCACCAGGTCGCCATGAGGCAGACCTCAGGAAAGATGATAACCCAAAGGAGGTTATCCTCTTAAATAAAGGGCAAGAGTACCCCAATGTTCTTAGGTATTTCTCAACATCAGGACCCACTGTCAATACTAGAGACCATATTTAGGTTAAAAAGCATGAGCCAGCCATCTCTTTGGCTATTAAACAAAATGATAATTTCACTTCTGTCTCAATTCCAGCTCAGTAAAAAATACCAGTTGCAAGAAGAGGAGCTTTCTGGGCTCTTTGTGGCAACTCTGAGAGCAAAGCTTTAACACAACCACCTTTTGCTTTCTCTTCCAAGAGAGGGCTGTGAGGTCAGACCCAGGATGACATTGCTTAACAGCCCCCCAAAGGCTCTTGGTAGTAATCCTTGCCAATTTTGCTCCAAGCCCTGGCACAGTTTGGGCTGAAGGCGCACATGTTATTTTCATCTAAGCATGAATGCTGACCACTGAGGTTTTTTTTTTTTTTTTTTTTCCTGGGCTTTCTGTTAACTCTGTCTACAAAATGTGGCTTTAAGAAATATTACTCCTGGTCATTTATCTAACAGACCATACTGTGATCTGTAAGCTCCATCCTTCTTGCAGCTTTCACATTCTATTAAAACGGGGTCTTTTACCAGGAAATTTACTCAGACGGGGGAGTTCATTTGAGGTTGAAACTGTAAAGTGGCCAATTATCTTCCAGCCATTGGTTGCATATGATCTTTACCCCAAGCTTTGGAAATAAAGACAACATTTAGCAAGCGTTCTGCTCCAAAGCTAATGTTTTGGAAAGAATAACAGCATGTTGGGAATAAATTACATGGTCTTTAGTGCATTTTAGTGTTATTGCCTGTTAACATGCAGTGTGGTGTGCCAACTCATGAGAGAACTCCAGTCTTCTTAGGAATCGGTTTCTGAATTGTTGAGCTTACGGTCATCCGTGTCGTGCCGTTGAACCAACTGCAGGACAGGGGGCCGTGTCTGTGGGAGCTGATTGAGGGGAAACTGTGATTCATGGATTGTCCTTCCATTCTGACAATATCCAGACCATTAGCTCACTCTGGGTGATGGCATTTGAGGCTTTTCATCTAGGACTGTCCAGTACCCCTCTTCATGGGTTATACTGATCCTAAGACTGAGCAATCTAATATACCTCAAATAAGTAACTAATGTAACCTTACTCGAAGACCTATCAGGTACAGGGTCTTTTGCCAGGTTCTTTGGAAGAATAGTAGGATGCTTAAAAAAACAACAACAAACAAACACCTTGATTCCATTTCTGTGAAATGTCAGAATAGGCAAATTCATGGACACGAAAAGTAGATTAGTGGTTTCTCAGAGCTGGGAGGAAGGAGAGATTGGGGAGTGTTGGCTTAGAGGATGTAGAGTTTTCTGGGGGTGGGGGGGATGAAAATGTTCTAAAATTGATTGTGGTGAGGGTTGTATGACTCTGTGAACATACAAAAAGCCCTTGAAGTGTACATGCTATGTGAATGTTACCTCAATAAAGCTGTTAAACTACAACAACAATAACCCTGCCTTCACAAAGAAAGAAAAGATGTTAATAATCGCAGGTGGAAAACATGAAGAACTAAAGACAGGTACCACAGAATGCTAAGGGAATCCCAAACAGCTTCACTTCTTTCCAGCTTTGTAGGATTTCCTTTCTCTTGAGATGATCATAATCTCTCGTAGCACATGTTTAGGTCTTGGAGGGTAGAGTGAGGGATTTTTCAGGAGCAGGAAGAGAGCTTCTAATAACCGAATGAGAATGAAACCCATGGGAAGATGGCAGAAGATACAATGGGAACAGAAACACCAGACTTGGGCTTCGTGGTGCAGTCCCGGAGCAGAGCTGGTCACAAGCAACGTGTTTTATTTAAAGAGCATAGATGGAACTGGAGAGCATTATGCTAAGTGAAATAAGCCAGGCGGTGAGGGAGAAATACCACATGATCTCACCTTTAACTGGAACATAATCAACAAAAGAAAACAGCAAACAAAATACAACCAGAGACATTGAAATTAGGATAATCTAACAATGGCCAGAGGGGAAGGGGGAGGGAACAGTGCAGGGAAGGGTTTCCAGGAAACACTATAAAGGACACATGGACATAACCAAGGGGGAGGGTGGGAGCGGGAAAGTGGGGGGGGATTGGCTGGGGTGGGGGGGAGTGGTGGAGGGAAAATGCAAACTGTAATTGAACAACAATAAAGTAATTTAAAAAATAAAAAAAAAATAAAGGGCAAAAACGGGAAGGGTGATAGTGCTTCAGGCTGAGGGGTAGCTCCTGTTACTGTAACCTCTCCATTCCATTCAAAAGACAAGTCCACCAGAAGAGCGGCATCCCCATCCAAGTCAGCCTCCCATGCTCCTGGGGCAAAGGGCTCTGGGACCAGGGCTACTCTCAAATTAAATCAACAGGACCTAGCCCTATGGCAATTTGCAAGCCTAAATATTGCCCCAGGCACAAATGACACAAATCTATTTCTCAAGCCAAGCAAGCTATCAAGAAATTCTATTTTATGGTTAAATGATTTATCTTTTATTGGGCTGGACTTATTTTTTTTAAAAGATCCATCACTACCTTCACCTTCACAGCTCCCACTCTCTGCCACCATTTTTTATTTGTTCCCCTAATTTTCAATATTGGGTCCAAAGTAAAATGATCAGGTATATTTAATATAAATAATTCCAAATTATTTTAAATGTGATAATACTTTTTAAACCATGAACTTAAATGATAAATTACTTTTGTAGGCCATAGTAAACGTTCAAGCAGCATGGCATATAAGCATTTTTTTAAAAATGTTTAAATGAGATCTTTTCAAGGATTATTCTACCAGAAGGTAGACCTGAGTCCCAGCTTTGGTGTCCTGACTCTAACAGCGAGGACCTGCCTCTATCTTGTGCTGCTCTCCATCTCTACATTTCATGTCACTGGAACAAAAGGTGAGCCAAGGGATGAGTTAAAGAGATGGAAGAGCGTGGGACAGTGAGCCCCATCTTGCCCCTCCTCTTGGAAATGCCTCTGATTGGCCGATCATTTTGCCAGTTCCATCCTGGAGATCTTGGAGACTTGTGGGTCCAGCTAAGCTGAGCGATGCGGTGCCCCTCTTGCTCCTCTGATCTCTATTTCCCGGGAGGAACCAGAGAGAAAGCGTTCCCTTTTCCAGTGCACACCGCCATCCAGCTTCCATGACAAAGCAGGCAACAGCTTTGGGAGGCGGCCAGGTTTCTGGTGTGGGACTTGAACCCTTGACCTTCCAGGCAAAGGTAATGGTGCTACCAGCTGAGTGACACAGACCTATTTCCTGAGTCAATGACTAAAGAGACGCACAGGAATGTGAGGCATTTCTCCCCCCCCACCTCGTCTGGTCTGGCATGGCTGCTGGCACAGGCCGAGGTGCCCCCCAACCTCGCCCCGGGAGTAGCCGTGGGTGGGCCACCTCCAAGTCTGGATTCAGAGTGCAGAACTGGTCGGCTGGCTACTGCACTTCTTCGCCCTTGGTTTTCCTAACTTGAAAATAACTAGAATAAAAACTCACTTTAATGAATGCTTTTGATCCTCTTTTTTCCCCCTTTCTCCTCTCTCACAGCTGTTTTATTTTATTTTATTTTTTAATGGGAGCCACTGACATATGACAGAGTAGACAAATTTACATTTCCCTCAGTTCTCAGGCCTTCTTCACCCTCTAGAAAGGGTATGAATAAGCTCACGCTCGAGAATGAAGATAAAAAGACCAGGATATCAATGAAAAGAAGACAGGAAAAAGTAATAGGTCTGGCACATCCATACATTGAGTTACCTTCTCATAAATGTTTTGAAGCAATATAGGACAACATAGAAAACACTCTCATCTATGATTAGCCACATAAAAATGGACACTCTATGAGCAAGGATCATAAAAACCTAAAGCAGAATGTGAATATTTTCTTGGATAAACTTCTAGTGTTGGTACAGTATTATTCAATTAATGCCCATTTTTTAAAGAGAGGGGAAAGAAAAACTGAGTAGCAAACAACACACATATCCACAAAGCCATGCTGCTTTTCAGTTGGGTGTGTTAATAACCGGAGGTAAAGCAAACCCTCCATCTGCCGTTCCTTTTCTTTCTCCCTTTCTCCCACGCCAGGCGCCACTCTGTTCTCCTTCACTCTGGAAGCAGCTTCCACGCCTGGCGCTCACTCCGCCCTCTCCCGCTGTGCGGAGCTGTGATAAGTACCATGGCTACCACAGGCACGTGGCTCACGCTCTTCCAGAAGGGGTGTCTGGGAGCACTTAGTAGCCAAAAAGTCCTTCTCATATGTCAACGAAAGTGTTGTGAGTTCCTGAAGGCTTAGCCAGACACCCACAGTACCCCCCCAGCTTACTCCCAATAAGACGGGAGGAGAGCACTTGACTGACACAGGTAACCGGCCTGGGCATCCTGACCTCCAGGCCAGGTAAGGCTGCAGCTCAGTGACTCCACCATCTGCCCCAGAGTCTGTCATTTTCCTACACCATCCTGAGAACACAGAGGTAACAGCTGAGAACCGTGACTTTGGCTGGATGGGTCCCACGGACAATGCGGGCTGTCTGAACTTGCCCTTGGTGCTCTCCCTGAAGACCTAGGTGCAGGGGAAGAATCCACACCAGTACTCCCACACTGTAGGGTTTCACTGTCCTAACAGGCTACAGGGACAAAATGCCTGGGCTCCAATCTCGGTGCTCTCGTTTTGTTAGCTTGGACTAATGATCCAGTATCTCTGAGCATTGGTTTCCTTCTCTGAAATGAGAGAGAACAGGTAGTGCCTACTTCATGTGGTTGTTGTGAGGATGAGATGAAATGGTGCTTGTAAAGTGCCCCCAGGGAGGCTGGCACATGATGGGAACTCATGAAACGTTAGCAGTGAGGTTTGTAAGTATTACCGATTTATTACATTGCCCCTCCATGTTTTACTTTGTTCACCTCGAAGTGAGCTAAAAGCACCTTGAATAGCAGCAAGAGCTGGGAAGCTAGAATCAGATTTCTTCCATTCTATTCGCTGAATGACCTTTGACAAGTTACTTTGTGCATCTGAATTGACTTCGGCATCTGTGAAATGCAGGTAGTGACACCCCACAGGGCTCCTGGGAAGATCCAATGTAATAAGATACAAGAATATGCCTGAGGCCTGGTTGAATCGGTACTTCGGTTTGGGTCATTTTAGCCAGCTTGTCTTTTTTTTTTTTAGCTTTTAGCTTAGGTTTGCAACTATAGGAGAAGGCATCCCACCCTCTCCTAGGCTGCTTCCAGCAAAGAGCAGCAGGACAGGGAGCCAAGCCATTAGCGAGCTCTTGGCAGGGGCTGGACAAGGAGTGTGATCACAAGACCACCGTGTAGAACTTTGACAACTGAATGTGCAAATTATGCTATTCAAGCTGGAATATCACCCAAGTGTGTTTTGGAACCGCAGTGACCACATCCAGCTGGACTGGGGAAGTAAAGCTGTCCAGCCAAAGGTTTTATTATTTTTATTTAAAAGTGTGAATCATCAGACAAGCAACCCTTTCCAGCCAGGTGCCGTGTTCAGATTCCACATAACATCTACTTCTTTGGCACTGAGCAAGGCAAAGATGCCCATGAGACATTGGGGGGCCTCTGGAGATCTCAGCGATCAACATCTTAGTAATTTAAGCAAGACGCCCTTGGAATATCAGTTAAACCCTCGAGGACTCAGTTTCCTCACATGTAAAAGAGACTGGTAAGGAGATACTGCATAGGCTTTTGTCGGGAGGAAACAAGGTGTGTGCAAAGTGCTTGGAAGACAGCGTGATTCGGAGTGAAGGCCCGAACGTGTGCGTGCAGTGCTAACAGTGATTACTGCACTGAGGCCTTGGAGGCTTTCCAAAGGCCTCGCGTTCTCGCCTCTTCACGAATCAGCTCATATTCTTCTCGGAGACTTTCTATGTAGCAAATGAAATGATGGTGCAACTAAGGAAGGTCCCTATTGTCTTAGTGGCTGGGAATAGTTCTGTGCTGGAGAAAATATTAGAGCTAAGTTACAGGAACCTGAAGAACTGAAATAATGAATGGAAGGGGAAGGGCATAGTATGGAGGGTAAACAGCTAGGAAGAAACTATCCAGCCTGTCCTGGCAATGCCCAGCTTTCCTGTGGCAGCTTGGTTGTAACTACACACACACACACACACACCACCACCACCACCACCACCACCCACCCCCCCACAAGATTTTCGGATCTTGCTTAAACTGCCTGATACCACCTGCTGCACGCACCACCTTTTGTCCTCTTTGTCCTGACCTCTTGGCCACCGACTCGCAAGGCCTCACTACTGTTTCACGCTAGTCTTTCCCCGTCAAGTCGACCTGTGCCTTGGTCTTTATGCTTTTGACCCCCAGTTGCCCTCCTGACCATGGCTTCCTCCAGTTGCCTCTCAGGGAAGCACCCCGGCAGGTTCATCTGTGTTCCGGGAACCCCTTTTCCAAATGCTACATCCACAGAGAGCCCCTACAAGTCTCATGAGCAGGATATGGATAAGCTGCCATAGGCCCTGGCAGGCTTTAGGGACAATGGCTAGATCCAGTTCACTCCTCTGCTCAAGGCAGTAGAGGGTAATAAAAGCTCGGTAGAGTCACACTCAGTGAAGGCAATCATTTGTTGGGACAGTGCCCCTACCCCTGGCTGGGCCAGGGGATAGGTAAGCCAGAGCTCTGAATTTTACAGATGGGTAGATTCTCACTTATTTCTAGAAGCCTTCCCTGATGACTCTCATGCCACTTCTCTCATGGGTTTACTCGGTCTTCCCAGCACTTAAGGACAATAACTTTGCTTTTTGTATTGGGCAATGCCAGCTATGTGTGAACCAGAAGGTAACTTTCCAGGTCGTAACAGCATCATTGTTTTTGATGTATATGGAGGAAACACACTTACATATACCATACACGACAATAACATAACAAATGCATTATATAACAAACAAAACATAACAAACAAAAACATTCGGAGGCGACCCCGATTTTGAAAAACAACCTGAAGTCAGAAGTTGTAGGTTCTTGTCCTGGCTCTACAACTTGTTAGCTGAGACATCGAGGTATCCCACAACATTTTCTAAACTCCTTCCCCTTCTATCCAATAGAGATTATGAAACTAACCCTGATTATCCTAAGGAGAATTGTTGTATCCAGAGATAACAGATTAAAATCCTATCTAGAGAAACTTTGCAAATGAAAGAAAAATAAAACTGAACTCAATCTCGATTTAAGGAGCTTCTGTTTATTTGTTGTAAGGGGGAACAGACTTTTCTGGGAGGAAGAGAAAGAATGAAGAGAATAGTCATTATTTTTAAGATGGTAAGAGGGTTTTAAATACTATTTTCTATGTTGGAATTCTATTTTGTTGTTTGGAGGCAAAGAAGAAAAAAAAATAGAGCATTATTTTCTAGTCATCTTTAACTCAGGGCTGAGGGAGACTGGTGATGTAACAACACCCAGGGTTGGCAGGGCTTTGCTGTCTTTGCAGCGCCCAGATGTTTCTTGGACACCAATCCTCACCAGGTATCAAAGGGACAAGCATGCGAGCAGTTGCCCAGTGTTGAATTGGCCCAAGTCTATTAGTCTTAGCTGACCTCTTAGACACGATACTTTAGATGTGCCAGAGGAAAAAGCACATTCCTTTGTTTGTTTTGAGGAAGTGTAAGCTTTGGCTCATTCTAGGATGGACCTCCCAGGGTTCTTCGTTTTTCCCTTTTCTTCAGACATCTTCCTATAGGACATTTCATTGCCCATTAATGGTGGCAGGATTCAGACCCAGTGCAATACTGTGAAGAGCTTTGGACAGAGAGAAAAGGTTACCACTTGCTGGCTAATATGAGTAATTTAGAATAATGGGCTGACATCTAAATCCTCTGAGCCTTGAGTTAACATGATTCTGTTTTTGTGACTGTTACTCCTCATAATTAGGACAAAGTATAAGGATCTAGCGGCCAGTGCAGAAAAATGCACCACGTTCTCCTGAGTGCTAGCTACTTGCCAGACTTTTCCAGGCCTTTTAGTTTAACCCATTTGATCTTTACAGCAATTCCTGAGACAAGTACTGCTACTTCCTTTTTATGGATGAGTAAACTCGCGTTAAATAATTTGCCTAAAACCACGTGGCTGATAAGTGGCAGGGAATGCTTCTCAGACAAGGTCAAGTTAATCCAAGTCAGTTCTGACACAGGTGAGATGTATCATCTAAGGAGTAGGAAGGGCATGTTGTGCATCACATTTGGCAATTCATAGATGAAAGAGCCTGGACCAGATGACCAAAGACTTAGAATCCAAAATGTGTTTTCATCTTATGTGACGTTGGACAAATCACTGTCTCCTAGGATTGTTGGAAATATTTAATGATATAATTATGTAAAGAGGCTATCGCAAGACCTAGAACACAGGAAACACTTAATAAATTGTAGGTACTGTCACCACCATTATTTTCAAAGCCATTGCTTTCACCGACGGTGCAGTTATCATGAACACTGATGTGTACTTTGTGTGTTCTCAGCATTTTAGGAAAATACTGTCTAGAAGATAACGACTATGAAAATGCTTTGTACCAAAGGTACTAGGAGTGATTATAAAGTGTTGGAGTTTATTTTAAATTCGAGGGAGTCAGAGATTTACTGTCTTACAAGTGACAGTGTTCTCTTAAATCTATAAATAGAGGAAAAAATGATAAAGATTCCAGGATTCTCCTTGTGTCCAGGGGATGGATGAGGAGGGGGAGAAGAGAGTCCAGCTTGCACTGTAATTGTACATGTGGTTCTGATCCACGCCAGTCTCACCAAGCCCCAGGTAAGAAGGGAATGGAGGCCACGGCACCCCAGAATGCTGATGACCATTTTCAGCCGGCAGAAATCTATGAGTTGATTAGTTCTACAAACACCCCTGAGAGTTCGCCCTTGATGAACACAGCTGCTGCCAACACGGTGGTTTCTAAGTAGCAGTCACAGTGATGAGGCTGAGCAATGAAAAACCACCATAGCCCATCGGCATGGCTTTGTTGCTCTATGGGTTAGACTGTCATTCTCAATCCATTTCTGGAGACTCTTTTACAGCCTAACTCCTACATCAAAGGAAACTTCTGGAAATCAAGAAGAGACCATACCATCAAAATCACTGCCCCCTAGAGCTATTTTTCACCTGTTCTGATACACGCCATCTTCCTATGCCTGTATATAAATTCATTTTAAATACAGGGAAAAGTGCACCAAATGCATCCTGAGTCATTAACAGAGTGGCATTCACCCGTAATCTGCATGGGTCTCAGCAGTAGGAAAGGTCAATACTTCTCAGAACTCAGTTGCAGAATCCCTGTCTCTTCCACAACCCTACTTTTTTATAATAAAGCTGGCAGCATTTGCCTGTTCTCAAAAACATATCAAATGAAAGGGACTATTTTACATTAGTTCTACAAACACAAACACTGTAATCCACGCTCTTGTCCCACACTCAGAGCATAAGGACATGTTCCTGCCCAGCTCCCAGGTTTAGGTAGCAGGCTTTCTTCCTCCATCCCCACTGCCCACAGCAGGTGAACAGGGGTCCGCGTAAGACTTGACAGAGCTTTCGAGTACTGAGGAGAGTTATCTTCACCAGGTAGGGTGCTGTGTCCTCTTTTGTAGAACATAATAGATTGGAGTCCACTCTGGTGGAGTCCGCACAGGGGAATGATATTTTCAGGTACATAACACCTGGATACATAGTGACTGAGATGTGGTAGTAGAGTCAGGGTCACCAATGGGTTATATCTCCAATAGGTAACCTACCCAGGCAAATTGTTATGTGATGGTGGGGGGTGAGGGGGCTGGAGTTCTTTTCCTGGTCCTGTATAGTTCCTGGGCTTTCTCAGGCAGTGGTATACTGGTAAATGTTTGTCAACTAGCTCCCCTGCCCTCCAAGAAGTCCTAACTTGTAGCATGTACCAGTTTCTGTCACATGTTAAGCTACCAGTGTGATGTTACTGAACTTAGATTGGGAAGAAATGCACACAAAAGGCTCTTGAGAGATAGTGTGTATGATATTTGCTTGTTTTTCTGCTTGTCTTTATGATATTGAAAAGTAAGGGGACAATTTCACATTTTTTTTCAAATTGTAAATATTCTTTGTGGACATTTTAAATCATGCACATGGATCTTTTTCTTCTTCTGTCCATTATTTGAATGTTGGTGTTCCTCAGGCTTTCTCCATGCAGGGCTTGAAATGCTGCCCTTATTCTGATGAATCCTAAGTTTATATCTGCATCCTAGAACATTCATCTGGGCTTCAAGCCCATATATCAAACACTTGGTAGAACACCTCTCTCCCGATATCATCTGTGCTCCTAGGACTTAACACGCCCAATACTGAAATCATCTTCTTACTTTTCTCCTTCTATGCCCTGTCTTAATTAATGATGGTTGCTTTCTCAGGTTCTAGCCATAGCTACAAACTATTCTTCTATCTCAAACCTCACACAATTCATCAAGTCCTATAATGCAGGAGTGTATATAATATTTTCTATATAGCACGTTTAATCTATTTAGCATATAATATTTAAACATACTTCATTATCTCCCATTTACACATTAAGATTGCCCTAACTTAGGTGTTAGAATTTCTCACCTAGACTTCTGTAGCATCCTATTCATTCAGGGATGGTAAATGCTTAGCTCATGTCTGCTGCCACTTGCTCTTCTTTCCCTTCTTACAATCATGGCTGCATCACTTCTTCATTATTGGAGACTCTCCTGATGAGTCCAGATGCAGTTTTAAAATTCTCCTCCAAGCAGCACTCCATAAAGACACTGCTAGAGTTGATAAGTAGATTAAAACCCATTTGTCATCTTCTCTCTCTTTCCCTACCAGATGGTATATAAATAGTATAGGTTGTACCTCCAGAGAGATCACCAAGGGAAATCTAATTATGTTGCCTCCATGTTTAAAAAAACCTATAAGAGTCCCCCTTGCTTACAAAATAAAGTAACAGATCACTGGTGGAGTGTATAAGGTCTTTTACAATCCAATTAAAACTTTCACATATTTACCATTATTGACAGAAACACTCTGATCTGTTATGGTTACTGTGGAGTAGATCTCTTATCTACTCCATTCCTGCAGCCTGAAAGTGTCTCATGCTTCCTTCGCTGATGCTATTGCTTTTTTCTAAAATGTCCTTCCCCAATCACCATTGGCCTAGTTAACAGCTATTTCCTCTTATCCTTTCCTAAAATTCTCTGGGAAGAATTAGTTGATCCTTCCTCTGGATCTCCAGAACACTTTTTCTTAAACCTTTAATAGAGCATACAGCTCTTTTCATTGTTCACGCATATGTCTGGGTGATCATTCTAGGTAATAACTAGGTCCTTCGATACATAATGCCTAGCAGGTGTTTCATTAACACAAGTTAAAAGAATAAATACAGTGGGCAACTCTCCTTTCTCCTGGGAATGTTCGCTTACTTCCCTTTAGCCGTCAATTTGACAAATACATTTTTCATGTCTACTATGTATTAGTCATTAAGCTACATCGATGACAGAAATCTGCAATTTCTGCCAAAGCATCACACTGTATCTAGAGCAACAGGAACCAAGTGAGAGCCACTTTAAGTGACTTTCACACAAACATTTCAACGTCATGCTCCCTTCCATGGGTAAAGGAACTGTAAATGAAGTATTTGGTTTTCAGCGAGTTATGGCACAATTCTTGGCTCACTTTGATAAATATTGATCTTGTATAAATTACTCAAGAGAGGCAGCCGATGGTTCTCGGAGCAACACACACAACCCCCCACTCCGCTTTATGCAAAGACATAAATCATTTATGAATAGAGCCCCACATGCTCTATGAATAAGTCCCTTGGATTCCAAGATGACTGATACTCAAGTATTTTTCTCATTTGAGTGCAGACCTAAATTTAAGCAAGCAGTCAGACTGCATGAAGGCACAATGCCCTTTTGTTCGCTTTAAGGTGAGAGATGCATAATAGACTTTCAAGGGTAAACATGGCATGTTTCAAAATAAACACCATTAAATGCGACTGCACATTTGGGCCTTTAATAAAGCTGATAGCAAGGGAATAGCTCTTGAGAAGCATTTCATGTCATGTTCATTGAATTTTCAGTTTTAGTCACTGGTGGAAAGAGGAGAGTGGGTGCACACGGGTGTGTGGGGTTGTGGAGAATTCGTTTTCTTTGACTACAGTTGAATTAAGCTTTGGTTTCATCTGGCAAGTTGTGAATAGCACAATACGAGGTCTGTGTGTGGTGAGGACTCATTAAAATAAAGAACCAAAGGGCAGCAAACATTGGTTTTCAGGGATTCTGGTGGTCAGATTAATAATGAGAGTGTTTAACCTCTGGGGACTTCATCACTGAAGGGACAGGCAGGAGGATAAAGGGACATTCTGACAAATTGCTTTGTGGCCTCTTGGCAGGAGCTGGAATGGTCATTAGGGCTCACACAAAGGTTCAAAATCCTGAGACTTCTTGGGAAAAATAAAGGAATGTGACTTATGCTTTCTGGTACCTTTATTGATGTGACTTTCCCCACCTTGAATTTTCTTTCTTTTTTTTTTTTTGCTCTCCAGTTCCAACTTTTTCACATTCTGTGCATTTTTTTCTCAGTTTCTTCCACAATTGAAGTTGCAAGATCACCCATGACACAAGAAATCCAATGTTTAGGAATTGATGGACAGAAAATATTTAATGAGGGTTCTGAGACATATAAACAAGGAGACCTATGGCAGAATTATTTATTAAGGAGAAAATGGAAAACCACCAAAAGGCCCCCATTAGGACACTGGTTAAATTATGGAACATGTCTCCAAAGGAATGAAATGCAAGCAGTTAAAAATGTGGTAGGTAAAAATAAATACACCAGCTAGAAGGCCGTCCAAGTTGTACTGAGGTTCTCAAAAAAGGGCAGAGAGGCTGCAGAAGAGTATTTATAGCACGATCCATTTAAAAAAGAATAAAACAAAACCGTCATATCGTGTGTATATACAACTATGTTTACAGTGGTTATGTCTTGGTAATATAATTAGAGCAAAAGAGGGGGGTGAACTTTTACTTCTTACATTAAGTATGTGTATAATAGTTGAATTTATTATAATGCATGAGGGTTACTCTTTGTTTTGGTTATAGTAATTAAAAATATCTTAATGAAACACTTATTTGCTTTTCAGATCCAAGCCCAAATATCATCTCAGCCAGGTATGAACTCTCCCATTTCTGCAATGCTTTGGAATTTTGTACCAATTTTATAACATTTGCTGCATCTAGTTGCAGCATTATGAATGAGGCACTTAATTTGACATCAGAAGGTTAAAGTTCAGATCTAATTCTGCCACTTCCTAGCCCTACAAGGAGTCTTGGGAAATGATCTAACTTCTAAGCCTAAATTTTTCTTTCTGCAAAATGGAAGAAACAAAGCTATCGCCACAGGATCCTTGGGAGTTGAAAACTAAGACGCATTAATATACTGGTTACTTGTGTGCCTACCTTGTGCATCCTATAATAATCCCCAGGGGAACAAGGGCTACAGGGCTCACAAATTCATTCAATAGATAGTTTGAGCAACTGTTAGGTGTCAGACACTGTGCTACAACAATGAACAGGAAATATAACGTCTTCTCCCACATGAAACTTACAATAAAAGCGCAGACATCACGCACATAATCAGACAATCACCAAAAAGTATAGTGTTATAAAAACAGAACGAGGAAACTCTTTCAGTATGAAGCGATATTTTCAGCTGAGACCTGGAGGATGCATAACAGCTTTCGCAGGCAAACAAGATAGAATTGGAAGGGTGTGTCAAGTAGAGGGAAAAGGGATGTGGGAGTGTAGAGCATTGAGAACGTTCAATTCAGCATGGCTGGAACTTCAAGGGCGAGGAGAGAGGGGTAAATGTGGGATGTATTACACCCCCTGATATGCCTTCTCATCCTCCCTGAGTGTTGTTGACCCTCCTGAATAATCAGTGGGGGCTCACAATATCACAAAGTTAGAATTTAAGTGTCTTCCAGGCAATCCTAACTCAGCAGCTACTGGAGGATAAATGGGTCGGAGACTCAGAGAGATAGCATCTTCCTAATACTTATCCAGAGACCCAGTAGGCTCCAGGATACATGAATCCATTCGACTCCCTTCAGAGCTGGGACACAGAACAGAGAAATGTTCTAAACTAGGTAATCTGGGAGATGGGGTGGGCTGGAAGGGTGAAGGAGATGGGAAGATGCATTTTTGTTTGTTTAGAGCAGGGAATATGTCAGGCACTGGTTAGATACATCAACTCAGCCATATCCTTGGTGCAATCAAGGGCAAAGAGTCAGAGAGAGGGGATGTACAGGGATCCAAATCCCAGTTGCTTAAAACTCAAGAAGATTTTGATCACATGGAAGGCTCTGGCTTTAAGACAAATACATGAAATTTTTTAAAAAGTATATAGCATGTGAGCAACATAATACAAAGGTTAGAATCACAGCATTTCAGTGCTCAGACAGGCTTTGGAAGTTGCCTTGCCACTTTTCTTATTTCATGGAGAAAGAACTGACACCCAAGGGCAATGAACTCTATCATTTGTCCACATAAGCATCCATAAACTATCTCTAACAAGTGTCTATGGGGCATTCCCGGTCCTATAAATTAATAGAAAGATGGAAACAATGTTTTTCTCAGGCTACATGGTGCTTACCACCAAGTGGTAAACTATTTAAGATATTTGAACTATTTAACATATTTATGACACAATACAGTGGAGAAACATCATGAGTAAAATCTGGAGGAAGGGATTCAGGAATCTCTCCCTGGAGGACATAGCATTGAACTTGTTCTCAAAGGAAGTGCGGGATGTCTGCAGGTTCAAAGGGAGAAGAGAACACGGCAGACAGAGTGATCGGGACACACAGACAATGACATTAACGCACTAAATCAAGACAGGAATTGGCAAGAAAGCATTTACAAAACAGCAGCAATTTCAGACCGCCTGGTCAGGATGTGAACGGCACTTCCTTAACCTCAATCCTATACCTGAACAGAAAGGACGCTTGAAGGTAGGTGATAGATGAATTCATTCCTTGTGACACCGTATCTGCTGAACAAAAGCATCTAGTAATATGTTGTGGATTTGAGTTTCTAAGAATTTTATTTTTCAAAGGGTAGTGGAAGGAAAGAAGCACGAGTAGATGTTAACCATTTGATTTAGATTTGTACGGAAGTAACAGTTATACGGCAGGTGGAAGAGGGGATAAAATAGTGGAAGTGGGGCAGATGCATTCTAAATATGCTAAGCGATTGTGTATATAATTTTATTTAGTTTTCACAACAACTTGGGCTGTGAATATGATCACCCTCATTTTAGGGATGAGAAATATTGAGGTTCAGTAACATTAACCAGCTTGCTGTGAGCACAGAACCAGTGGGTGCCAGGCTCAGAGACTGAATCCCAGTCCACCACAATAAGAGTGTTCTTTGTATTATGTGACAATCTTTCAGGAATGCTGGGAGAAAGAGGCTGTGGTATCCTAAAGTGCATAAGAATCAAGCATAGCCATCCAAAGGATCTAAGAGAGGGATTTGTACATATCCACGGCTGAGGACTATAAAAGATATATAGCTTCCAAAGGATAGGCAGATTTCCCCCCAATATTTTATCATACAAATTCTCACATCTACAGAAAAGTTAAAGTATATAGTGAACACACATCTACTGCATGAACGGATAACATAATCCCCAGGAGTAAAAACGGGCTTCAGCTGAAGAGGCTAATACAGTGGTCTCTCTGATAAGTTAATAGAAGAGGAAATGTCCTACAGATGGAAGGACCCACGAGTCACCAAGGATCAATGTATCAGAGGTTTGCCAGTTCAGTAAAGACAACAATAAACTGAAGCTGGTCTCTCTGCCTCTCCTGACACATACTACAAATTTGTGTGGAACAGTTAAACTCACTAGAGATTAGTGTGAAGTCTCTCATTTTGGCTAGTGATCAATTACACATGTAGAGGATGGGGGAGCTGTTGGTGGGCGGAGTGTGTACATTTAAATTTTGAAAGTGGAGTGGAAAGGAAATTGATTATTAATGAGCCAGCAGTATAAACACGTGATTTGAAAAAGATGAACCAGACTCACACGGAATAAACAGAAAAACTATACATGGCAAGTAGATAGTCCCACTGCAGTCTGGGTATTCCTCCCAACACCGGGAGCCACGACAGTGCTAGTGCATAAACGCGAATGTGTCTGTAGGATACAGGAGGGAGTTTTGGGCAATGAGGGGTTAGACAGTTTTTGTAGATTAGAATCACCGAGGGAACTGGGGCTGCAAGGGAAGCACCGTGACCACAGTGAACACCGCTGAGTGACATGTAGCAGGGTTCTTGGGAGAGCGGATCCTGGGAGTCCTCATCACTGGGGAAACGGTTTTCATTGTGCTTGTGTGAGATGATGGGTGTGGGCTGAGCCTGTGGTAGTGGTCATTTCTCAGCAGATGTAAATCAGACCACCGTGTTATGCTCCTTAAACTGGAACAGTGATGTATGTCAATTATTTCTCAGTAAGACTAAAAAAGGGGGAGAAACTTGGGATGGTTAGACAGAGGAGGAGAGAACAAGGGGAAATATGGTAGTGATCTTCAAATATTTGAAGGGCTGACTGAACAGGAAGTAGAAGTAATGATTTCAACATGGTAGTGAAGCTGATTACGTACATATATACACTTATGTATATAAAATATTAAATAATCTTATTGTATTTTTTAAATATGTAAAAATGCACAGATACATGCATACATAAGAATTAAAAAGGAGGATTGGAACATAAGAATTGTTATACTTCGTGGTCCAGAAATAAACAGGAATTGGATGAGATAAAATTTCACAAAAAGCCAGAGGCCAGGAGCCATGCAGGAGAAAGCACTTGTGAAAGATGGAAATGACAAGGATGACCCTGGTGCAGAGGTTTTCCACCTCTGGTACCTCTTGTGACAGCAGGAGAGTAGCAAAGCCAATCAACCACACACGTGCACACACATGCACACGGAAACACCACACGCACACGCCCAGAAATAAAGTTAACAGAGTAAATAGAATGGGGCTTGTTGGAAAAGGAACAGTCTTCTGTTATTTCTGAGAGTGAAGCTAAGGCCAATAGATGAAAGTAACAGGTGTTAGAGGTCAGCACAGTCTGAAGCAAGAACTTTCCACATACTTTTGTTCTACCCAACAATGGACTTCAAGAGAGCACATACAAGCTTTCACCTTGACTCCATCCAATTTTGCATCTTAATCAAATAATTAAAGGCATAGAAAGGTGCATTATCAAAACAGAGCAGCTTAGTTTTAAAAAAAAAATGCTGAGACAACAGATGACAATTAACTGGTGCAGATACCAGGGAACTAAAATAAGGAGCCCTGTAATCACTGGCACGTAGGAGTCCTACATTAAATATTAGTCAAATAAACTTAAGCATGGTCAGGGCAAGTGCATGCCCATCTGATTCAGAATGAGCAAGTGTTCATGTTCCTACAGGATGGTCATTAAATTTTCAGTCTAGAAAGGAAGCCAGCTAATAAATAAATGTATAAATGTGTGTAGTGTTCATTCCCATGAAGAAAACTACAGATGAGTAAGGGAATAGAGAACGGTGTGTGATTAATCCTGTGTGCTTCATTTTCTTTCAGAGGGGAGAGAATCTTTTAGAGAGGGAGACATTTGAGCAGAGACCTAAATAAAGCAAGGCAGTGTGTATTAGTTATCTATCGCTGTGAAACAAATTACTCCAGAACTTCAAAGGACACCATTTATTGCTTCCCAGTTTCTGTGTGTCTGGAGCCTGGGTGTGGCTTAACCAGGTGGCCTGGCTCAGCATCTCTCACAAGGCTGTCATCAGGGGGACCTCGGGGACTACAGTCATTGTGAAACCCAGCAGGTAGGGATCTGCTTCCAGCCTTACTCGGAAGGTCCTTGGCAGGTTTCAGGTCCTCCCAGCCTATTGGACTGAGCGTCTCAGTTCCCTACTGGCTGTCGGCCAAGAGGCCACCCTAGGTTTCCCTTGGTTATTTGTCATATCAGCCTCTCCAGTCTATTCTTTTTTTTTTTTTAAGATTTTACTTATTTATTTTTACAAAGAGGGGAAGGGAGGGAAAGAATCAATGTGTGGTTGCCTCTCATGTGCCCCCTACTGGGGACCTGGCCCGCAACCCAGGAATCAAACCAATGACCCTTTGGTTCACAGGCCGGTGTTCAATCCACTGAGCCTCAGCCAGGAGTCTAGTCTATTCTTTAGAGGCCACTCACTAGGCCCAGCTCATGCACAAGGGAGGGGACTACACCAGGGCCTGCGTACCAGAAGGTGGGGTCATGGAAAGCCATGTCAGAAAGCTGCCTACCACAGGCAGTGTGCTGCACACAGACCTGAGGGAAGAGTGTTCTGGAAGCTGGGAACAGCAAATGAGAAGACTAAGGTGTGTTTGAAAGAAGGCTGGAGAGGAGTAAGAAAAGGAGGAGGTGGGGCTTGAGAAGTAGGACGAGGCCAGACCCTACGTCACGTAAAACTTTTCGATCCCATAAGTTTGGATTTGAGTGTGAGTGTGACACAAAAGTCTTTGGAGGGGTTCGAGGGGATTAACTTAATCTTTCTTTTATTAAACCATAGTGGTGGTAAGTGGTATGTTCCATTTGTTTGTTTTTATTTTTTTAAATAAACATTCTAAGGGGAAGCTGGCAATCCCATATTAGTTGTTCTCTAGATTTAAAAAATCATTTTAATTTACTGGTTCCTAATACCCTGAACCTCACAAGCTAGTGATCTATAAGGACATGGTTTGAATTCACAGATATTTTTAGGATTTGAAATTTTGTATGTTGTTAAGGGAAGAAGGATACATCGATCTTTTATTATTATTATTATTATTATTATTATTATATTATTATTATTCATTGCAATCAATTGAGCTTGTCCCACTTCTGCCTTAGGCAAAAGTCAGGGAAAACAAGGGGTTGGGATGAAAAACCATGTGGAGAACATGCCCCTGACTCTGTGTGCAGAGCCACCAGGGAAGGCCCCCTCTAGCCCAAGGATATTCGGGGAATGAAGGGTCTGCTTCCTCCCAAAGAATAAACTCACTGAAATTGCTGATTCCTTCTTCCTAGTTATCTGGGTCAGTTAATCCCGGCACACAGCTGGAGACTGAGCTCTTCCCTGGCCAAGCTGCTCTGCTTTGACACTCTCCCCCAGGCTACCTCGCCCAATGATGTCAGAGGGGGTGAATGCCCTGCCAGCCACCCCCCACCGCACACCTCACAAGATGATGTGCAAAGGGGAAATGCACGCTGCCTTTGGTCAGGAAACATCTGGTTGATCCACCAGTCCTCCAGCGGGTCACTGGCTGTTTCAGAAGTCAGTGCAACAGAATAGGATGGGAAGACATGGAGCTTCAGCAATTATTCAACCCCGCCAGCAAGTCAGAAACTGAAATGCGATGTGAGGAAACGGCCTCCCTGGCAGGTCCTCTCCAGGGATCCGGCACCGTTGCTGCGCAGTCACATTCGCTAGCTTGTAATGGAAAACACGGGCACCGTTTACAAGAGCTTAAAGTAGCTGAAATGGGAATGTGAGCCAAGCCGTGTCGTGGAGGGTGAACTCCTCCTTGGAAGCTTTCAGCGGTCCAGTAATTATTCAATACCAGGCCTGAAATATAGGCTCCCAGTGAAGAATATTATTCACTTTCCCTTGGAAAATGAAACACCACATTCATTGCTAAGCAGAATCCATGACCACTTAAAAACAGATCCAGCCCCTCACAAGCTGTTTGACATAAAACAAAAGTTGCTGTATGTCCTTCACTGAGCTCTAAGCACCGTTTTTGTCCCGCTACGTTTCTATCGGCTTTTTCTCGGTTTATGAACCACTAGAGAGGAATCGGGTAGAACAGATAGGAGAAAATGGATTTGGTGGGCTGCCCCTACTCCCACCGACCTCCATATCTGTCCCTGGGGGCATACAGGCTTTCTTAACTTTCAGGACCCTGGCCTGCAAATGAAAAGGTCTTCTCTTCTCCCCCTGCTTTGGTTCCTGCCTCCCTCCCCTCCCCCAGTCCAATCAATAATACCTTCCTAGTATGTGGGCTTTAAGATGAGCAAAAACAAGAAACAAACAACAACAATAAAACGGAGGGGCAAAACCATTCTAGCTTTAAAAAATTCATTTGTTCTCCAACTTCACTCTTGGGTGAGAACTAGGCGAACACAAGATGAAGTGTGAATGTTTCTGACCCCATCTTTCTGGCACAGGGTCCGACTGAGACCACGAGAATGTCGCTGCCCCAGCACTGATTCCTTCAGCAGACAGTTTTGGATGTTTTCTGTGTTCTCTATCTTGAGTGAATATGGGATGGGGCAAGAGTATGCTTACAGTTGTGAGTACCTGCAACGGGGTTTATTCTTGCATCATTATTTATTAATTATTGCATGTTCTATAAACCTGCTTTTGCCCCACCCTGTATTTGGGCACAAGACAAAGTTCCATTCTCTCTCCGAGTCTTCTTTTATCCTCACCCAAGTTTTTCATTGCTTTGAGAGAATGAGGCAGGAAGAAAGAGAAACACTGATGCAAGAGAGAAACATCAGCTGGGTGCTTCCTGTCTGGACCGGGGATCAAAACCCAAGCCTAGGTGTGTGCCCTGACTAGAAATTGCACCCACAACACTTCAGCTACAGGATGACACTCCAGCTGAGTCACACTGGCCAGGGCCTCTCTTGGAGTCCATGGCAGTATGTGAACAAAGGGTGAAGACAAAAATAATCTCGTGTATGAAGCACTTGGCCTACGCCTGGCATGTAATAAGTGGTCAATAAATATTAGATATTATTAGCTATTACCCCCAATTGCACGTACTTATCTGCCTCCCAACTTCCTGCCTTAGTGCTTTGTCCAGGCTATTCCTTTTCCCTGTGAATAAAATCCTTCCCAGGTTTTGCCAGACAGAGTTCTATCCAATCAAGATCTGACAAGAAACGCGCTCACATGATTATGTCAGCTGAGGTGTCCCTGAAAAATTTTAAACACTATTTTTAAGTAATCATACCACACACCATAATTATTGCTGAAAAGTTCATTTACATACTTTTATCTTACTTGCATCTGCTTAATTTACTTGTTCTTAACAAATTACGTTTAGATTACTTGTGAACATTTCACAAAACATTAAACAGCTAAACCTCATCTCTCTTGCTGACAAATTCTGTAATAGAGATAAACATGAGCTTATTTAACTTTTAATAAACCTAGATTGGTAAATTAGCATCATGTTTAATGCTTATAACTCTAAAACTATGCATGTTTTAATGAAACCAACAAACTTAAACTGGCTTTTATTACTACAGATTACTCTAGGTCATGTGAACTTGGAAAATATTTGAGCTAGTTTCCATA